>CM064490.1:5355017-5545094 GCA_032716605.1 Paralithodes platypus | reverse complement strand
CCAGACCCATGTTTCAGCCAACCAGACTTGTCTGAATAGCTTGGGAAAAATATAAGTTAATCCAGAAACGAACGAGACAAATACAAGTTTCCACACATATTATTTACATCCAGTGTTAGATCTCCAGACTTGTATGTCAGCCATCCGGATTTGTCTGGATGGCTGAAACTTAAGTCTGGTTGTTTTAAGTTAGAGATCTGTACTCATGTTTCAGCCATCCGGAAAAGTCTGTATGGCTGAAACCTAAGTCTGGTTGATGAAGTTAGATATCCGGACTCAGGTTTCAGCCATCCGGATTTGTCTGGATGGCTGAATATATGTCCGGACTTTTGGCAGATCCAGACAGGGTTCTCCCCCAATTAGTCTGGATGGGAATTGAGCAGCGCTCGTGTTGTCCTGTCTTAGTTACTTTATAATCAATCCATTTTACTTATACAAGTATCGTAATGGATATTCCCAATTCCCAGTACAGTACAGTATTTTGGACTAACATATCATAGCTTTTGTTATCCTATTTCCATATTTACTTTTATCCAACCTAGATTTAAGCATGTTAATGTTCTTTGCTCGTACCTCCTCCTCCTCCAAGTTGTTCCAAATATCTATACTTCTATATGGGAAGTTGAATTTCTTTGTGTCCTTACGACACTTGCCCTTCCTCAGTTTAAACTTGTGTCCTCTTGTCCTTTCATCATCCTTCACAAATAGATCTTCCCTATCTACTCGTTCCAAACTTTTTACTCCCTTGAACATCATTATTAAGTCGCCTCGTTCCCTTCTCTTTCAAGGTAGGCAGTTTTAAGTCTTTCCTCATATGTCAACTCCTTCAATC
This sequence comes from Paralithodes platypus, assembly GCA_032716605.1. Lineage (NCBI taxonomy): Eukaryota > Metazoa > Arthropoda > Malacostraca > Decapoda > Lithodidae > Paralithodes > Paralithodes platypus. The sequence continues at coordinate 5,544,262 of CM064490.1, read as the reverse complement.
TTGGGATTATCTTCGTTGCTATCATTTGGACTTTCTCTAATTTGTTCATGTTTTTTTTTCAAATGTGGTGACCATTTCACTGCTGCATATTCTAATCTTGGTCTTATCATAGTCGTTATCAGTTTTCTTAACATTTCTTCGCCCAAATAGTTAAATGCCACTCTCATATTGGTTACTATTCCATATGCTCATTGCTCATCCAATGATCATGTTTATATGCTTCTCCGGCGATAGATCATTTTGTAATATTACTCCAAGGTCCTTCTCATGCCGTGTTTTGCCAATTTTTTTCAATTCCTAATTTGTTCTCCCAGATGGGCCTTATCACACTTGTTCCCACTTCCAAAACATGACACTTATCTGCATTGAAACTAATTTTCCAGATTTGGCTCCATCTGTGCAACTTATCTAGGTCCTTTTGAAGATCCTGACAACTCTCTATACAGGTGATATTCTTCATGATCTTAGCGTCATCCGTAAACGTATTCATGACTATTCAAATTTTCTGGCATGTCGTTTACATAAAGTAGGAACATTATCGGACCCAGCACTGATCCCTGTGGTACTCCGCTCGTCACACTCCTCCACTGGGAATATTTGTCTCGTATTGTGGACCTCATTTCTCTTCCTATTAAAAAGTTTTCCATCCATTTTAACATCTTACCATGTACATCCAACAACCTGCAATATCCATAATAACAATTTGTGAGGCACCCTGTCAAAGGCCTTTTTCAGGTCCAGTTATACACAGTCAACCAATCCCTCTCTCTCTTGTGTAACATCTACCACTCTGCTATAAAAGCTTACTAAATTAGACACGCAAGATCTCCCCTCCCTGAATCCAAACTGTTTCTCACTAAGCACCCCCTGTCCCTCTATGAAGTGTGTCCACTTTTTTCTTATAATTTTCTCACACATTTTGCAAACAACGCTGGTGATGGACACCGGTCTGTAGTTAAGCGGATTTTCTCTGTCTCCTCTTTTGTAAATAGGTACAGTACTATGTTCTCTTCCACTCCGCTGGCAGGCCTCCTTTATTCAGTGAAGATTTGATGATGTCATAGATTGGTTCCACTAGCTCTTCCGCACATTCCTTGAGAATCCATCCAGCCCCTCCATCTGGTCCCATTGATTTCCGCACATCCAAGTCCTGCATCAATTTCAGCACTTCACTTTTTGTCACTCTAATTTCAGGCATCTGTGGTGTTCTCATTTCTCTATCAGGTTCTATAAACTTCTCTTTTACAAACACTGACTGAAGCTGTTCATTCATAACTTCACACAAGTCTTTATCTTTCTCATAGCTGTTCTTTCCAACTCTTAGTCTGACAATACCTTCTTTTGTTTTTATTTTTCCATTTACAAATCTATAAAATAGTTTTGGCTCGTTTTTGTACTTATCTACAATGTGTTTGATGTCTCGTGTACAATTGTGTAAATTCCTACTCGAGAACCCTATACACTGTAGTGCGATTTGCCAGACTTTGTATGTGATGAATGTGGGTGTTGAATCTTAGGTTGGTGGAGAGGTGAACGCCAAGATATTTATATGAAGGAACTGATTGTAGTGGTTGGTTGTGTAATGTGTAATTGAAAATGATAGGTGATCGGGAGCGGGTAAAGCGGAGAAGTTTGCATTTGTCTGGGCGGTTACCAGGTGTTCTCCCAATGTTCGAGGGTGTCTAAGTCATGCTGGATAAGTCCACAATCGTGACAGTCGTCGCTAGTCTGTATGGGCCTAAAAATCAAACTGTCATCGGCAAAAGTCTAGTAGAAAAGTTAGGTGTTGACAGAGGAAGGCCATTGATATAAAGAAAGAAAAGAAGAGGGCCAAGAACGGTGCCTTGTGGGACACCAGACGAAACAGGGACAGAGTCTGAGGGAGAGCCGTCAAGAAGTACTCATTGAGTCCATTTTGTAAGGGAAATTTGTGATTTAGTGAAGAGTAGGTCCAGTTATACCGTAGAATGCTAATTTATGCTGAAATCTTTTGTGGGGAATTTGTCAAAGGCTTTGGCGAAGTCGATCGAGGACAATAGCGTCAACCTGTTTAACCCTCCAGCCCCGGCTATGTATTATATATATATATTCCTCGAAACCCGGGTGTTTTGGCCGAAAAACGTCTAGGCTAGGCTACCGTATATGTGTTAATCTGACTCCTTGCCCCAATCCGGCGCATGCCCAAGCGTAGCTGTGTTATTTACCTGTAGAATGGCATTAAGTAGAGCTCTCTAAGTCAACTGGTTGAGTTGTGATGATGATTTCATTGGAGATAACTTTATGGCCAAAACAGCCACTTTACACTACTTTTCGATACTTAACAACAACATACAGGCACACACGAACAAGCGACGCTCTCCTTCTTGTGGCCGGAGATGCGGGGCGTCGGTCCAGCCGGCTGTTGTTTACATGCGTCGGACCGACGCCTCGCACACGAAGCTCACAGGCTTTCAACCACTGGGCGTTCAAGAGCCCTTCCGGGCAGCTGTTATATGCTTTTTTATGGGCGTTCAAGAGCCCTTCCGTGGTGAGAGGGTTAATGTCTCGTTGGTCCAGTTGTTTAGTCAAGTCATGATATGTGGCAATACGTTGAGACTCGCATGATCTCTTGGGCCGAAGTCCATGCTGTGTATCAGTAAGGATGTTGTTTGTGTCAAGATGATTCATAATGTGTTTATGTATAATGTGTTCTAAATTTTTGCATGGAATGGATGTGAGTGAGATGGGTCTGTAGTTCTTAGGGTCAGTCCTGTCACAGGAGTGATGTTTATTGTTTGCACAAAGCCAGTCAGGTGGAAGGGTGCCTGTGTGAAGTGACTGGGTGAAGAGGCTCTGCAGGATGGGGGCAAGGATTGAGGCACTATTTTTAAGGATGAAGGCAGGGATGTTGTCAGGACCAGTGGCTTTGTTTGTGTCAAGTATCTCTAGTAATTTCTGTATACCGTTAGTCGTTATGTCTAGGTGCGGTATGGGTGGGTAGGGATTTTCTGGCATGTTAGGTATTTGGTTGTTTTCTTGTGTGAATACTGATTGGAAATAGGTGTTGAGTATCTGCTTTGTGTTCTGGAGTGGTTTGTAGAGTGTAGTTGTTGTCTGTAAGTGATGTGATGGTGGTGGTATCCTGCCTATGCTACTTGAAAAATGTGAAGAAAGTGTTGTTTCTGACGTCTGCGAGATAAGAAGCTACAGTATGTGTTTGCATTCTGCCTTTTTTATGTTTTTGGCAAATGTTTTTTGGTGTGATATATACGCAGACCAGTTCGCAAGTGTGTTGTGTGCCTGCGGCCGTTTATAAAGTCTTTGTTTTTTGTGATGTTGTCTACGTAGATCCCTGGTGAACCATGGAAGAGAATATCTACTTGATGGGGTTTTTTGTGGTATGTATTTGTTGTTGTTGTTGTTGTTGTTGTTGTTCCCCAAGCTGCCTGGCCGAACTGCCCCAAGGCCCCGAGCAAGGCCAAGGCCATAACCGAGCGCCCCAACAGAACCCTCCCTGCCAACCACAATTAAGCCTGGGTGACCAAAGCCACTCCATGGCGGGGAGCTGAGGAGGGTGTGGAAACGCCCGGGAAACCAAAGCCCCACCTAGGGCCCTGTGCCCCTCAGCAATTATGAAGAGAAAGCTGAGGGGCAAAGGAAAAATGTGACGCTTTGGCTTCCAATCTTGGTAGATTGGGAGGTCAATCCACGGAAGAGACGCCGTAACTTGAGATCTAGAAGACACATAAGTAAAAGGAACAATCAGAGTAAGCTATGGGTATGGCAGAGATCGCTCATGGTTGTATCGGAGGCCGAAGTGACCGTTTTGATAGCCACACCAGTGGCGCTGTTTGGGCTTCTATTCTATTAATTCTTAATCCCTTCTGTACCGGTGACGTCTTTTTCATTTTATTCAAGCTATATTTAGACGATTTTGTGCGTACTGGTCTAGGACTGTTGGTGCCGATTTATCACCTCCAGATTTTCGCCATGAATGCAACTTCCAGTACTCCTACCTGTGAAAGTGAAACACAATGTACATCCTTGGCACTTGTCGATTACCTAGCAATATTTGCACAATGCTTCGTATTAGAGGTGCCTGTAAGAGTAAAGTCTATGATACATCGCCACTTCACATTTTCGTCTCCCAGGTTTGTTGATGACTGGCCGATCCCGGCGGGCCAGCGCAGTCTGTTTATACCAACTCGCGCGCGGGATTATCGCATCTCACTCTTGGTAATGCCCCCTGCTGGCTACATAGATGATGATTACAATAAGTCCTGGGGCAGGGTGAGGGGAGGCAGAGCCCCCACTCAACCCATCGTGGATCCATCCAGATCTCTAATTATGCCCCCTTGAAACATACGAAGACCCAAGCCAAATGTTGACTTGATTTTGGCCTGCGGTATGTTTGGGTATTTTTAGGTATATCTATTGGTTCGCCTGCAGTCTATTGTTTACGGTGAGGAACGGGTGACGTTCGAGAGTGGATCGATCCACATTTATCGTATTTTATGTCTACAGTATTACATCTATATTGTCTATATCTATATGTCTATATTACATTTGTTTACATGTGTTTATTACATGTGTTTGTAAATTTCATTAATCGATTTTAGGAGTATAGTGGGTTGTTGGAAGGAACATAATAATTGCTAAAAATGAGCGGTTTTGATTTTTTTTTTTTTTTTTTCATTATGTGTAACACTGCAGTGAGCTCGCCGACGGCTGTAAGTTACATCAATGCCAGCCCAGACTTGGTGGGCGACAAATGAATGGGTCTTGCGCTGCCTGCAACTGCTTACCTCACTCCCAGGATATATATGGATATATATAAGCGGATTTCGGTGCCTGTCTGGTGAGGGGACCCATCGGGAAAGGGTTGGTGTGTTGAGGGAGGTAAAAATTAGATCTATCGGTAGAGGATTGAGTTTAGTAGGAAAGAATGGTGGTGATTGGATTGGGAGTTGAATCAGTTGCTGTTGTTGTTGTTGTTGTTGTTGTTCCCTAAGCTGCCTGGCCGAACAGCCCCGAGTCCCTGAGAAAGGCCATGGCCACGATCGGGCTTTCCCACAGAGCTCTCATTGAGTGTAGATTGTGTTGTTGGCGTAAGTGGTTGTGTGAAATGCAGTCTTCTATGATGTGTTTAATGGTATGGGGTGCTGTGTTACATCCCGGGCGTCGACAACGGAGTCATCCAGTCTCTTCTGATAGCTCAGGAGAGCTGGATGGTGTCCGCATCTCAGCCTGGCCAGGTGGACTCTGTCCTCGCGAGGAAGGGAGGATTCGGAAGGATGGATTTCGGGAGGTCGTGCATGCAGCTGCGTGTTGTCTGTGAGTGAGTGGATGGATCGGTGACAGATATGAGTATGGATGTGCTTCTGGAAGTTGGTTCGGGGTGGGCAGGGAGGGAGAGAGGACAATAATTGTGTGTAATACCGTGTGCTGGGTGTTTGTTTTGATATTTCTTGGTGTCTGTGGGTGTGTTGCCATGTAGTTTAGTGGGTGGTCTTGGTTCGTGGAGGCTGCTGCCAGGAATTGAGTGCCTCTCATGTCCAGATGGTCTTTGACTTTGAGAATTTTGGTTTCTTGATGTAGGTGATCTGTGGGTGAAGTAGCTGTGCAGCCTGTAATGATCTTCAGGGCTTTGTTTTGAATAGTCTGTAAGGTCTTATGATGTGTTTCAGCTAGGTTAGAAGCCCAGGCTGGGCTTGCGTATTCCATCACTGATCTTATGTATTGTTTATATACTGTGGTGGTAGTTTCTTTGTTGTGTCCAAATTTCGTGTGAGCAAGTGACCTGAGGGCGTTAAGTCTGGGTGTCAGTTTCTTTTTAATGTTTGCTGTTTGAATGTCATATGAGTATCATATGTTACTCCTAGGATTTTGGGTGTGTGTGTATGTGTTAGGGGTGTGTTGTTTATGGTGAGTTGAGGGATGTATTCGTGTTCTCCTGTCCAACTTGTGAGCAGGGTTGCGGTGGATTTGGCTGGGGCTAGATTAAGTCTGTTTGTAGTGCACCAACCATGTACAGTAGTGTGTTGAGATAGGGTTGAAGGAGATCTGTTGCTCTTTTTGGGTCATGGTGTGTGCATGTGAGTGTTATGTCATCTGCATAGGAGGCTAAGTTTATTTGGGGCGTATTGGGTGTAGTTATATCGTGCATGTACAGATTGAAGAGTGCGGGCGATAGGACGGATCCTTGTGGGACTCCGTTTGGAAAGTTTCTGATTTTAGATGACTGACCGGCAAAAGATACGTGTGCACATCTGCCTGCTAGGAAGTTGGCCAGCCACCTTTTTGTGTTGTTGTGCATGTTTGTGTTGTAGATTTTGTTTGTTAGGTTGTGGCGGGGGATGGCATCGAAGGCTTTACTAATGTCGAGTGTGGCTAATAGTGATCTGTGTGGTGGTCTAGCTGAGTTGATGCCGTCGAAAGCTCTTTGTGTAAGGTCTGTGAGAAGAGTGTTTGTGGAGTGCAGTGGCCTAAAGCCATGTTGTGTTGGAGCTAGGGGTAGGTCAGGTGTAATTAGTTGTAATACTAGGCGTTCCATGACTTTGGAGGGGGAGCAAAGGAGTGTGATGGGGCGGTGCGAGGAGGGTAGCGTGGGGTCTTTGTTGGGTTTGGGGAATGTGATGATGATACCATGCTTCCAAATGTCTGGTATTGTGTTGTGTGAATAGTTGTAGTTTGATATGTTAGTGAGTGCTTGTATGCCTTGTGGTCCCAGGTGTCTGAGGTGTATGTTGCTTATGTTGTCTAGGCCACAGGTGGGTGAGTGCTTGAGATTGTTGATGATATGCTTTGTCTGGTGATTGGTGAAGGGTGTATAGTCAGGGTCTGTGGGGAATTGTCTCTTACGTCGGATGACACTTCGGTCGTCTTTGTGAGGTTTTAGGTGGCTGACATGTGAAAAGTGATTGATGAGAGTGTTTGCTTGTTGTTTACATGAAGGAGTAGAGTCTGTTGTTGTGATTGCAGCATGTGATTGTGTTGTGTTGCTGTTGGAAAGTGTGATACTGTTTAGTGTTTTGTAGAGTTTTTTGGGGTTTGTTTTGTGATCAAGTGTTTGTAGGAAGTTATTCCAATTTAGTTTTTGTTGTTCTTGTATTTTGTTGTTAGTTTGGGTGTTGAGTGCTTGAATTTGTTGTGTGATGTCTTGTGTGTGGGGTGCTGGGGAGTGTTTCAGTATGTCGCGTTGTCTGATGAGGTTTTGAATTTCTGTTGCTGTTTGCTGATGACACAGCACTGGTGGCAGATTCTGAGGAGAAGCTGCAGCGAGTAGTAAAAGAGTTTGGTGTGGTATGTGGGAGGAGGAAGCTAAGGGTGATAATCAATAATAGTAAAGTGATGATTCCACACTACCATAGGGTAGTGTGAAAAGGAACAACTTGAGATGGTTCGGCCATATGGAACGTATGGAAAGCGAGAGAATGACTAAGAGGGTGTACGAGAGCGAGGTGGAGGGACAGAGGGGGAGAGGTAGACCGAATATGAGGTGGAAGGATGGAGTGAGGAACTACATGAACGAAGGCGGTGCTGGTTGGGGGGAGGGGCGTCGACTGACTGGGGACAGAGGTGCATGGGGGCGGTTCGTTCGTGGCCACCCCTTCGGGGATCACGGCATCAGGCAATAGATATATAGATAGATAGACAGATGGTATGTAATAGAGATGCTCGTAGGGTAAGTCTAAATGTACGACTGGGTGGGGAAATGCTGGAACATGTGGAGTGTTTAAATATCAAGGAGGAGTGATAAGCAGTGACACAGTTGTGGGAATGGAGGTAGACAGAGAGTGTGTGAGGGAAGGAAAGTTTTTCGGAGCAATGGGAAGTACTGTATGTGGATGGTGAGAAATCTCAGAATGAAAGCTAAAAGTGCAATGGATCAAGGGATAGTTGTACGTACCAACAGTGATCTATGGGGCTGAGACATGGGGTCTGAATGTACCAGAGAAGAGAAGGTTGGATTTGATAGAGATGAGCTGCTTAACCCTCCGCGTTCGGGAAGTTTGTACCTTCCTGCGTTTTCTGATCCGGCTGAAAAATTTAATTCTCATTATTTTGGCACGCTTATAAATATGCAATTTTTTTGCCTAATCTAGGTTATATATATATATATATCGTTATCTTGCGATGAGTGAAGACTAGAACTCTCTAGACCAAGTGGTTCAGTTTTTATTGTGAAAATAAGTAGGCCAGTTATGGCCACCGCGAGCCTGGATTTGTGTGAATGCTTGTGTCTTGTCATTTTGGGATATACATATCTCTGCAAATAAATGGCCTAAACTAGGATATATACAGTACCGTCAACCGGGGCGAATTCGGACGATTTTTGCGTATTTCCGTAGCCTGTAGTCTTGTTTTTATCTCAATGTAAGATATTAAGCATTGTATGTGTAGCTGGTACACTGGGGTATACAATCATAGCATTAAAACAATTAAAATGCATTGCATATATCTATTATAAATATAATAAATGTGTCCGAATTCGGACACGATTTGGGGCGATTTCGGACACCTGGCCTGAATTCGGACATGGATTTAAAATACATTCATAGGACTAACCAGTGATCCCAGTATAGATTCGGACCTTTCAGGGTCAATTCGGACATCATTGAACATCTTAAAACGTAAAGACCATAAAAACCATATGGTAAGATAAGACACTTTTGGTGCAATTTCGGACAAATCTTTATTTATTTACCATACTCTGCGTAGCAGTATGACCTTAAGCCCTTATTGGCGGCGCTCGACTTAAGTCGTGCACCAATTTGCAGCAAGTTAGGAGCATTATTAAGGCTTTTAAATGGTTAAAATCGAGTGCAAATGGCCGGGAGTGCAGCGGGCCAGACAGCTGACTCCCAGGGCTTACCGCCGCCCATTAACTCATGTTCCCTGTGTTCTTGAGAGGCCGGCAGTGTAGCCAGTAGTGATCATAGCTGGGAAAAATATACCGAAATACGCTAAACTCCCATGTTCGTGGCATCACTGCAAGAGAACCACGAGTGCTACGTAGCTCGTTCTGGTCTCATTTTGAAGCTTTTAGTGCCTAGTTTTTTGCTAAATAAAATTTTTTTCATGCAGATACTTGATTTATCATGCAGGAGGGCCTGAATATGCCCAAATGAGCCCAAAACACCCCACTAGACAAGGGTTAATAATGTAAAAATAAGGATTACTGTGACATAACTCAGAAATACCACGTGTAATGACAACTATAAATCCAAATTACACTCAATATCCGAATCTGACAGGTTATAGTTAAAGTTAGATTAAATAATATTATTTATTTAACCCTTCAAACTCGGATGGTACACGTGTGTACCATTAAGTTTTTCCCCGAGGAACCCGGGTGGTACAACATTGTACCATTGCTTGAAAGCCTGTGAGCTTCGTGTGCGAGGCGTCGGTCCGACGCATGTAAACAACAGCCGGCTGGACCGACGCCCCGCATCTCCGGCCACACGAAGGAGAGCGTCGCTTGTTCGTGTGTGCCTGTATGTTGTTGTTAAGTATCGAAAAGTAGTGTAAAGTGGCTGTTTTGGCCATAAAGTTATCTCCAATGAAATCATCATCACAAATCAAGCACTTGACTTAGAGAGCTCTACTTAACGCCATTCTACAGGTAAATAACACAGCTACGCTTGGGGATGCGCGGGAATGCGGGAAGCAGTCAGCATAACAATGATACGGTAGCCTAGCCTAGACGTTTTTCGGCCAAAACACCCGGATTTCGGGGAATATTTATGTAATGCGTAGCCGGGGCGGGAGGGTTAATTAATTTTTATCCAGTCCGAATTCGCCCCATTTTCACGGAAATTTAAAAAAATTATAATTTAACCCAGTGAGACCCAGCGTCGCACGTAATGCGTCGGCAGTGTTTGATCACCAACTCCCAGCGACGCATCACGTGCGTCCGACATATTAAAATCAGTTACGTGGCTCGTAAGGTAGGAAATGGCGGGAGAATAGGAGGGGGAGGTACCGTAGTGTGTGTGGGAGCCGGGCCGGTAGGTGTGAGCGGGCCAAGACAGCCGCGCGGCTGGTGGTGGTGGGCTTAGTGGGGATACTTTACACCCTTAGTTCACCGCCACTTTGAACCTTCACTACTCCGGTCGTATAGGAGCTAGAGGCTTGAGATTTATGTGAGACACTCCTTAGGATGTATGCCGTACAATGCCATACTCAGTTTTCACCCTAGTGCTCCCGGGCGGGTGGTCATGCGGGGGAGACGAACTTTCGCCCCCCCCCCCCCCCCCCCGCCCCCCAAATGACCAAGGTGAGTTTTTTTTTTATTATTTTCTTCATTTCTCACCATTCTCTTCCATTTTGGCTCAACAAATTTTATTGAGGCCCCCCCCCCCAAAAAAAATATCCGAGGTGATTTTTTTTTTTTTTTTTTTTTTTTCATTTCTCATCCATGTCTTCCATTTTAGTAAACAAAAATAAAAAGTGAAAATGGCTTGGGACTGGGGTGAACAAAATATTATAACTAGCCGGGGCTCAACGGGTTAATACCCAATTACGGGAATAATATACAAGATAATGCCAATCAATTAATTTGTACTTTCACACTAATTACGAAATTACATCTTGGCACCGTATACTTTCCTGCATCTACTCATAAACACGTGGGCCCAAGAAAGTTTGCCGATGTTACGATTTTTTATTATTTTGTTTTTTCGGTTTTTAATTTGTAATCGTTACATATCGCATTATACATTAAAACTATTTAACCCTCCAGCCCCGGCTATGTATTATATATATATTCCTCGAAAACCGGGTGTTTTGGCCGAAAAACGTCTAGGCTAGGCTACCGTATATTCGTTAATCAGACTGCTTCCCGCATTCCCGCGCATCCCCAAGCGTAGCTGTGTTATTTACCTGTAGAATGGCATTAAGTAGAGCTCTCTAAGTCAACTGGTTGAGCTGTGATGATGATTTCATTGGAGATAACTTTATGGTCAAAACAGCCACTTTACACTACTATTCGATACTTAACAACAACATACAGGCACACAAGAACAAGCGCCGCTCTCCTTCTTGTGGCCGGAGATGCGGGGCGTCGGTCCAGCCGGCTGTTGTTTACATGCGTCGGACCGACGCCTCGCACACGAAGCTCACAGGCTTTCAACTACAGGGGTGTTCAAGAGTCCTTCCGGGTTCCTGGTATATGCTTTTTTATGGGCGTTTAAGAGCCCATCCGTGTTGAGAGGGTTAAGCAAGAAAGTTAGATAAAAGCATTTCAAACAATTGAGTGAAAACAGATTTCTAATATGTTTATTCGTTATCTATTTATCAATTTAATTAACTTTTAATTGACGAAAGGTCCGAATTCGCCCCACGTCCGAATTCGCCCCAGTTGACGGTACATACAAGAGGCAGTACTCTTCATCTTGTGATGGATGAAGACTAGAACGCTGTACATTAAGCGGTTATTGTGCGAGATGGAAAGTAAAAATGAGTTATTGTCATATGACAGAATTGTCCGAATGCGGCGATGCAGTATCGGCGGCCACGGGTACGGTCTATTTACATTCGTTCAACAATTGATTATGAATTATGGATTATTATTGATTGTATCGATCACTATACATGCACTGGGTAGAGACTTGAGACAAAGCAAATCATGCATCCAAAACTGTTAATCAGTTTTATTAATATAGGCTACAAGAAGAAATACTGATGTCTGTGGTAATACTATCTTGACCCTTGTTTTCTATGTGAAACCGATAGGGGAGACAATAATAATTTCACGGTAAATAAACTAAAATATGGAAATATGATCTTATGGCTTACACAAAACAGATTAATGACATATATAATCAGGAACTCATATGAATATTAGAGTACCGGTAGTGAGTAACATGGAAGTCGTCTTTAGGACACTCAGTATTAAATATTTACTTTGAAGAGTGACCGTACATTACACATAAGAGTTAAGGGGAAGTATTTAGTTTGTTCCCTAGACCTCCATCAAGCTTAAAATTACACCCCCTTGAGCCCCTTTCAAGATAAATTTTTACATTTTTCGGTAGAAAAATGTCCCGGCCGAAGGCCGGTTACTCTTAAATTACAGGCTCGCTATCGCTCGCCAGGATAAAATCGACACCTGAATTGCACGAAAGGTCTTAATATGGGGTGAAAGTTCTTAAAATCGCTAAACTAATCGGGCAAACGTTTTATAATATCAAAAGCAATGGGGTTTTGGAGAAAAAATCTGTTAACTCCTACAGCAGTGCCACGGCGCTGGTCTAGGACAGGCCTACGGCAGGCCCATAAGGCGGGTGGAAAGAAGAAGGGAAAGAAAAAAAAGGTTACGTCCCAAAGCAAAGTGTTAGCGATATAGTCCTATGAAATCAAACAGGGCTATGGGAAAATAGGAAGCCTAAGTTAAAAGTGATAGTGAACATCGTATATCACGTAAATAAACTAGAAAAGTATAATACAGAGAACTAAAGTCAGGGGAACTTTTAACTTTAGCTTGGGAACAGGACGTATGCTGTAAACAAAATACCCTCGGTGACCGCAAAGACCATAAACACATATATCCCCTCGCTCTCCTGGACACGTCCCCTCCCCCTATACGATTTTACCAAAAGCGAAACTTAACCTCGACAGGAAAGGGTACCGACAAAACAAATATCGTAAATAATAGCAAACAGAGAAAAACAAATTGTAAACAAATTAAATCAGTGCAGATTATTTCTCGACCATATTTCTTACAGTTTCTTACAGTTTCTTACAGTTTCTTACAGTTTCTTACAGTAGATCCTCTGGAAAAAGGCAAACTATGCCTGTGTATCCAGCTCAGTACCAGTACTTGCACTGCTGCGGTCGTTCACGGTGTTGGCGGCGGCGGTAGCAGACGCAACATTTTTACTATTCTGTATTTTTGTTTTATAATCAAACTTCAAATCTTGTCTTCCCCATGCTTTATCAAGATTACTTTCAAACTCCCTTATTGATTCGGAATCGACTACATACTGGGGCAGTGCGTTCCACTCATTTACCACTCTATCACAAAATGAGTTCTTTGCCTTCTCAAGCCTATTTCTTTCTTTATAAATTTTCTTATCGTAGGTTAGTAGTGACGTTATTGGAGAGAAAGATATCCCACGCAACCAAATGTGGTGAAAATTCGAACCTGAGCAGTGTTGAATCAAGGTGATAGGTAAAACATGAAAATTAAAATAGATAATATATATAGGTAGCCTGGAAAGTTCGTTATTTTCCAAGAGTGCCGTATATTCCGCTAAACAGCCGACAAAAAACGGGAAAAGTGGTTAGGGCAGTGAGAATTCTGTTTCATAAGATAATTATTGAAAGTGTTACTTAAAGTTATTTAAAGTTTAAACATAACGAGTGTAAACGAGTGACACTCCCCCCCCCCCCCCCCCCTCCCCCCCCCACACACACTCACCACAAACTGCGTAACAAATACCTCCTTGTCCTCCAACCCCCCCCCCCCCCCCTCTCTCTCTCTCTCTCTCTCCCCCATGTAAGGGCGGGTGGAAAAACAAAAACAAAAACAAAAACAAACAAAAATGTCTAACAGAGACACCTGTACGAGGTGTAACATGAATATACACGTGGATAAAGGCACAGCATGTCAGATATGCAAGCAACCATACCACTGGGTTTGCATAGGACTGACACCAATAAATGAGGCGTACAATACAAGAGGGAAGAACCTCCATTTCTGCGATATTTGTTTCGATATCACATGGCAAGTCATACAGACTGTAGAAAATACAGAAGTACAAGATAGACTGAAATATAGCCAAGACATAGCTACTTTTCACAGAAACTGGGGAACTATTGGGGCCTCAGGGCCCATACTAATATCACAACCCACACACGCACACCTTCCCATGAAAATGCCCGCATTGCCTCCTGCACATCAACACACATCGCCTGCCGAACAACAACCTTTCGCACCCTACAAATCCACAAACCCTGCCGCACATCTTCCCACACCTCCCCAGACCCAGAAAACACCCACATTAATCCCATCTGTGGCCATTGACCACCCTACTGCTGTTGATCAAATACATTTGCAGGATGAACGTAGGATGCAACAAGCCCCCATATCAGGCTCCCCTTCCACATCGCCTCCCCCCTCACCACTGCCACCTGCCCACCTACAACCGACCCGTAACTCCACCCCCCTGCAGGCCTCACCCACCCATACACCAAGCCCACTATCACCCACAACCACACTTAGCTCACCACATAACCCCTTGCAGCCCCAGCCACACCTACTGGGGTTGTCTACACCGGTGTGCAGATATTATCTGGAAAGAAGGTGCTACTTTGGTCAAAAGGGCGAATATAATGGGAATTCATGTAGATTTGCTCATCCCAAAATTTGCAACAACATAACCAGACATGGAAAATGTAGATTTGGTGAAACCTGCAAATACCACCACCCATCCCTTTGCAAGACATCACTTGAGAACAAGACCTGCTACAATATGAAATGCCCAGCTTTTCATATTAAAGGGACTTGGAGATATGCTAGACCTAACACGAATGGTAGCCCAAAAAACTCTCTAGCTATGCGAGGACGAGACAGAGGAAAAAGGCAAGGAGGGAAAGGGCAGATGAAGATGAAGAGACTGAGGGAGATGGAAGAGCATATAGAACACCTCGAGCACCTCCTGGCCTCCCAAGAGTGGCCAATACATCCCAAAGACTATTAGGTACACATAGTACTCCAAACAATCCCTCCCCAATCTTGTTTGCAAATATCCAAGGCCTAAAAAATAGAACCACGAACAAAGTACCATTTATTAGGGGCCTGCTAGAAGAAGGAAACGCTATATATTTGCGGCTCTCACAGAAACTCACATTAAAGATCAGGAAGATAGTGAGGTATGGATTCCTGGTTACAACCTACATAGGGCGGACAGAACGCATAGATCACATGGAGGTGTAGCCTTGTACATACATGACTCACTGATATGTACTGAATTCCTAAATAACAGTAATGAAGTGGTGCAAATACTTGGAGTTAAAATAGAATCCCTAAATTTAGCAGTTATTGTTACATACAGGCCTCCAGACTCATCCCGAGAAGAATTAAAAACCCAGCTCAACAAAATAAAATCAGAAGTGGAAACCCTGGGGAACCCAACACCAAATATTATATGGCTAGGAGACTTTAACCTACCAAACATTAAATGGAGACAACTAGAAAACCAGTTAGTGGCAAATAACACCGGAGAAGCAAATACTAATACGAGAGAGCTTTTTGAACTTTGTGATTTTTTTAGTCTTACCCAACATATTGCTGAACCCACACGGGAAAACAATATCTTAGACCTGGTCTTCACTAACAACGACTCTCTAGTACACAGCATTAACATATCGGACACAACATACTCAGATCATAAATTAATTGAGATCAAAACAACCTTAGAAAGTGTACAGACAACCTCAGAATCGAGAACAAAAACCGGCCCCTTCAGTAAATTTAACTTTAATAACAAAAACATTAGGTGGGAAGAGGTAAATCAAGAAATGGAAGAAATAGACTGGGAAGATTTAATGGATAACCTGACACCAGCAGAATGTCTAGTCTTAATAACAGAAACCATGACCCAAATCTGTAGCCACCATATACCTGCAAGACAAACAAAACGAAGAAGCAAACAAGATCGGGAAAGGAGGAGGCTGTACAGAAGAAGAAAATTACTCACACAAAGACGCATACATCAAAATCTACAGGATAGGCAAAAGGTCGAAATAGATAGAGAAATTGTGGAAATTGAACAAAGGCTAAGAATATTATATGAACTACAACATATGGAAGAGGAGAGGAAAGCTATTGCAGGTATAAAGGAAAATTCCAAATACTTCTTTTCATACGCCAAACAAAAGGCTAAAACAACATCAAACATCGGCCCACTGAGCAAAGGGGACGGCTCTTTCACAGGGGACAAAAAGGAAATGAGCGAACTCTTAAGCAGGCAGTATGAATTGGCATTCAGTGAGCCTGATGAAACAAAAGTCATCAGAGACCAAAATATATTTTTCATGGAAACCTCCCCCACGGAAACCCCTCAGATGCTGGATATTGATTTCGGTCCAAAAGACATAGAAGAGGCCATTTCCAACATGCCATCCCACTCGGCACCAGGCCCGGACTCATGGAATTCGATCCTAATGAAGAAATGTAAGGAAAACCTCTCAAAACCCCTGGCTATAATGTGGAGGAGTCTAGACACTGGTGACATACCAGATAGCTTGAAAAACGCAATAATTGCCCCACTGCATAAAGAAGGGAGTAAAGCACTACCAAAAAACTACCGCCCGGTAGCTCTAACCTCTCACACCATTAAAGTTTTCGAGCGAGTCCTGCGAAGCAAAATTTCAACATTCATGGAGACAAATGAACTACACAACACCGGTCAACATGGGTTCAGAGCGGGAAGATCATGTCTCTCACAACTTTTGGAACACTATGACAAAATTCTTAAAGCGCTAGAAGAAAAGAAAAACGTGGATGTCATTTACACCGATTTTGCTAAGGCATTTGATAAATGTGACCATGGTATAATAGCCCACAAACTGAAAGCAAAAGGTATAACTGGGAAAATCGGACGGTGGATATACAATTTCCTCGTAAACCAAAAACAATCAGTAGCAGTAAACCAAGTCACATCTGAGCCTTCGGATGTCAAAAGCTCAGTGCCCCAAGGAACAGTGCTAGCGCCCCTTCTGTTCCTCATACTAATTTGCGACATAGATACCAACACCAGACACAGTACGGTGTCGTCTTTTGCTGATGACACAAAATTAAGCAAGATAGTAAACACACAAGAGGACACGGGCCGACTGCAGGAAGACATGAATGTAGTGTTCCAGTGGACCAGGGAAAACAAAATGCAATTCAATGAGGAAAAATTCCAATTAATACGGTACGGAGATAATAATGGTGTTAAAGAAATTACAAATTACTTAACAGAATCTAACCACATAATAGAACGGAAAGACAGTGTGAAAGACCTTGGGGTATTAATGTCTGAATGTAATGCAACAAAATACAAGGACATCCTGAAAGAGACTATAAAGGACATGGATGTTATGATAGATCTGGGAAATACTGTAGACGAAGTATGGAAAGGTACAAGAGACTCCATGATTAAAGCAGCTGAGAAAGTATGTGGGAAGGAAACCTTTAAAATGTGGAAGAAGAAAGGTAACGCATGGTTTAGTAAAGAGATAGAAGAAATAGTGAGAAAGAAGAAAGAGTTCAGAAAGAGTATGCTGCAAAAGAATATACCTAGAGAAACTAGAGATGCGAGGAAAGAAGAATATAAAAATTTGAAACAAAGAGTGAAGAGGGCGATACAAGACGCTAAAAGGAAGACAGATGAGGCATATGGGAGAAAGATTAGTGAACAGTTTCTGAATGACAGGAAAGCATACTACAGAGCTGTGAAAGAAGCCAGAGGGAAGAAGACTGAGAGTGTCTCAGGTGGTAGGATGAGGGACATGAATGGGGAAGTGGTAGAGGGTGATGGTGTGGTGAAAGTATGGAAAGATCATTTTAGTAGCTTAGCTGTAAAGAGTAGGGGGAAGGCAAAGATCTCATCCATAGGAATGGAGAGAGGTAGAATAAACAGGGTAGTTGAAAGCCAGATAAGCAGAGAAGAAGTAAAAGAAGCAATCAATAGACTTAAAATGGGCAAAGCTGCTGGAGTAGATAACATCCCAGGTGAAATGCTGAGATATGGAGGAGAAGAAGCTGTTGACATAATGCATAGGTTATGTAAATTAGCATGGGAAAAGGAAAGTGTACCAGAGGACTGGAGGAAAGCAGTGATAGTACCCTTGTACAAAGGGAAGGGTAGTAAAGAAGAGTGTAAGAATTATAGGGGAATTAGCTTGCTTAGCATACCTGGAAAGGTACACGCAAGAGTAGTAACACAGAGGCTACAGAAGATAACGGATGACAAAATAGGCGAGGAACAGGGAGGTTTCAGAAAGGGCAGGGGCTGCGTTGACCAGATAGCCTCAATGCGATTGTTGGTAGAGAAGTATCTGGCCAAAAACAGAAAACTCTATGCAGCATTCATGGATTTGGAAAAAGCCTACGACAAAGTAGACTGGGAGGGCCTGTGGGATGTGTTAACAGTATATGGTGTGGGAGGAAAGTTGCTAATGGCAGTAAAATCTTTTTATAGGAATGCAATGGCAAATGTGAAGGTAGGGGATAAGTTAAGTGAAAGTTTTGAGGTCAATGTAGGTGTAAGACAGGGATGTGTCATGTCAGCTTGGTTGTTCAATATATACATGGATGGAGTGATTAGGGAATGTAGGGCTGTATCAATGGGTGTGGGAGCTAGACTGGAATCAGAGGGAAGAACATGGAAGATTTTAACATGCCTATATGCGGACGATGCAGTCCTGTTGGCGGGAAATGCTGAAGAACTTCAGAGAGTGGTCACTGACTTTGACAGGGTATGTGAAAAGAGAAAGTTAAAGGTCAATGTAGGGAAATGTAAGGTAATGGTGTTTGAGAGAAGAATGCATGAAACTATAGATTTTAAGGAAAAATATAGAATCAAGAAAGAACACAAGAAAAGTTGTAAAATAAAATTGAAAATGAAGTACTAGAAGAGGTTGAAAGTTTCAAGTATTTGGGAGCTGTACTATGCAAATATGGTAAAATGGAGAGTGAGATAAAAGAGAGAAAAATGCAAGGGAGAAAAGTGATTGGAGAACTTGATAGTATTCTCAAAGGAAGAATGGTTAGCCAGGAAGTCAAAAAGTCACTGAGAAACAGTGTGCTGCTCCCAACACTCTCGTATGGAAGCGAGACATGGACAGCAAGTGACGAGGACCTCTTCAAACTAAGAGCTGTGGAGATGAGCTTTTTCAGAATGGCAGCTGGCATGAATAGGCTAGATGGGCCAAGTAATAGGGAAGTGTACGAGTCCTTTGGAATGGAAGAGCAGGCTTTGGGCATTGATTGTGGTGTGGTTGAGTGGATAAAGAGAAGTACTTTGAGGTGGTATGGTCATGTTCAGAGAATGGATGAAGACAGAATGCCAAGAAAGATATATGGGAGTCAGGTGAGTGGAACCGCTAGTAGTGGAAGACCACCTATGGTATGGGAAAAGAAAGTGGAAAAATATATTGAAGAAAAACTTCCACGTAGTGGAAGGGGCATTGTGGCACGGGCAAGGGAGGCATGTCTTGACAAAGTAGCTTGGAGACGTTTCTGTCATGGCCATCCTCTAGTGGGGGTTTCCCAGGGGGAAGCAAGGCGTCGGAGATGATGATGATGATGATGATGTCTGAAAATATGGGTTTCAAAGTACATAACCAGGTCAAAGTGGCGGCTGCGAAACGTCTAACGGGTTGGATTCTGCGTACTTTTAAAACATGCGGGGAATTGCCTATGATAACGCTCTTCAAATCTCTAGTGCTACCGCGGCTTGAATACTGTAGCGTATTAACATCCCCATACAAAGCAGGTGAAATAAATGACGTAGAGAGTGTACAAAGAAATTTCACTTCGCATATAAGTTCGATAAAACATCTACACTATTGGGAGCGTTTAAGAGCACTGAATCTGTACTCACTGGAACGTAGAAGAGAACGTTACCTAATAATATACACGTGGAAAATCGCAGAGGGTTTAGTACCAAACCTACATACTCCGATAGTCATGAAATTCAGTGATAGGAGAGGCTGGGAATGCGAAATCCCCCGGATGAATAACAGGGGTGCTATGGGCTCTCTGCGAGAGGGCTGGTTATCACACAGAGGCCCACGTCTCTTCAACAAACTCCCACGGCGAGTAAGAGACATGAGGGACATCTCGTTAGACAACTTCAAGAGAGCCCTAGATGTCGAACTGCAAAAAGTGCCAGACGAGCCCATCCTCGCAAGGGAGCGAGCTGTCGCTTCAAACAGTCTACTGCACCAGATCACCACCCATAACGAGGGGCGTCGCGCTCCTTGGTGCCGCTAGAAGAGCGGCGAACACATCAAAAGGTATCAAAAGGTATCAAGGGGCTAAACATGAGAGAGAAAGGGGTCAAGAAAAAAATCCCTCAAGTCGATATCTCCCGTTAAGGGGACCGGTCACCTTTTAATAGGGAGTGACGCCGAACTTCGTCCGATTTCAATGAGATTTCGCACACGTATAGAGGATGATGTAACAAGGATTTTTTGTTTAAATTTTTCTATTCTAGGTCAATTAGTTCCTGAATTAGGGTGGAAATTAGCTCGAAAATTAAACAAAAATTCTGAAGTCGTATAGTTCGAACCCAAGCACTGTATAATATTTTCAGAGGGATCTGACAACTCAGGACAGGTGGTCTTACAACTCTATTGTTTTGTTTTTTTATTTATGCGGAATTAGGTGACTCTGAAATTAGGTAATGATTTTGTACTTTGTGGTTAGCTACCTATGCCAAGGGGCTGTGTCTCAAATGCAAAAAAAGGATACAATAGCTTTATAGAGCATTACACGCGCTTTCCAATGGTATATAAAACATTCCTAGAGGCCCAATAATACATTTATTATTAGATCCCAAAGTGCGACAAAACAGGTGTTCAGAAAAACGTGAAAGTCTAAAGTAATTGGGTGAAATTTTTTTACTTCTTTTTTGGTTTACAATATTTTACGCAGGAACATGGCAGAGTAGAAGGTACAGCTTTTGGGAATTTGTAGAGTATTCTACGCTCTGCCCATTTATGTATGTACGATCCTCGTACGACCAGTAGCTACTGAGCCTGTCAATTTCAAAGTTCGCTATATGACTTTTTAGAAATACCGGAAAAGTTTGGAAAACATAAAACAAAAAAAATCCAATGGGTTTTCACTAATAACATTTCACTGGCTTATGAAGGGATGTTGAGTAAACACATTTTAATACTTAATGGTATTTTCAGGATTTCGAGCTTTTTAAGCGTAAAAACCGGCCGGTCCCCTTAACCCTTCCTACCCGGTCTGCCTTAGGTAAGGACAGCTTGAAAGAAGGGCCGCTACCCGGTATGCCTTACCTAAGGCAGCAGCTTAATAGCCTAATTAAGCTTGGTCTGAACGCCGTGCATACGACGTATGTCAACAAACCCAAGCGTTGCGTCACCGCACCTCCGAAAACAAGAAGGAGAAGACTCTTCAATGTTATTGTTCTGATGTCAGACGAAATTAGTGTCTGAAAAGCCCCCATATTGGCAACATCTCTGCAATATTGGCTCCACTGAAATCGTCATCACAACTGAACCAGTTGACTTACAGAGCTCTACTCAATGCCAAAATACAGATTGAAAACTGCCCTACGATTATAGATGAGTGGGAAAGTTCTAGCAGTGAAAATAAGCATAAATACGGTAGCCTAGGCCTAGACGTTTTTCAGCCATTTCGCCCGGGTAGGGGCGACCGTCATTGGGTAAGACAGCCCGGGTAGGAAGGGTTAAGACAAAAGGGAATGAGGAAGGTTTGTTTTCTATGGTGCCCGAACACGGGTTACTATTATAGATTATATGTAAATCCCAGCTAGTCGAAATTATGTACAAGAATCGTATGAGGGTTTCGATCATTGAAGAACCAAAATAACACATGACATTGATATATTTTTTGTCTCTTGTTTCAGATCCAACACTGAAAATCGTCATCAAGATGAAGCACCAAATGTGTTTAGTTCCAAAACTGCCAAAATATTTAATTATTTGAGTTTGGTTCCTTCGTAAGACAATTGACTAATTATACTAATGCCTCAGGTGGATCTTTTTGTAAGGTAAAAAGACTTCTAATATTTCAATATGTTGTAAGTAAACCTTTTGTTCAGATGGTTATTAGAAATCAAAGTTAATGATGGAGATGTTAAAAGAAGGATTAGTTGTAAAGATGGAAAGGGAAGAGATGGCAAATTGTAACACTGAAATATTCGTCTATGAAGGAACAGAAGATGTTATTATACATGAAGAGAAAGAAGTGTCAAAGAGGGATAGAATGAAGACTGACAAACATGAAAGTGTGAAATGGGAAGATGAAACACTGAAAAGTAATCCTAGTGGGAGTTCTGATGGCAATAATGAAAATGAATTTCATCACACAGGCACCCTAAAGCAAAGAGTTAAGAAACATCAATGTCTGGTGTGTGGTAAAATGTTTGGTGGAAAGCTTGACCTCACTCGTCACTCTGTAGTTCATACAGGAGTAAAGGAGTATGGGTGTGAGGTGTGTGGAAAAATGTTTGGTCTTAAGAGTAACCTTACCACACATTTATTACTTCATACGGGAGAGAAGAAGTTCAAGTGTGAGGTGTGTGGTAAAATGTTTGGTCAGAAGAGTCACCTCAACTCGCATTTATTAGTTCATACGGGAGAGAAGAAATTTAAGTGTGAGGTGTGTGGTAAAATGTTTGGTCAGAAGAATGATCTCACCAGACATTTATTAGTTCATACAGGAGAGAAGAAGTTTAAGTGTGAGGTGTGTGGTAAAATGTTTGGTCAGAAGAGTAGCCTCAACACACATTTATTAGTTCATACGGGAGAGAAGAAATTTAAGTGTGAGGAGTGTGGTAAAATGTATGCTCATAAGAGTACCCTCACGACACATTTATTAGTTCATACAGGAGAAAAGAAGTTTGAGTGTGAAGAGTGTGGTGAAATATTTGTTCAGGAAAGTATCCTCACCACACATTTATTATTTCATGCAGGAGAGAAGTTTGGCGTGTGGTAAAATGTTTGATGAGAAAGGTAACCTCGCCGCACATTTAATTATTCATATGGGAGAGTAGAAGTTTGTTAGGAGTGTGGTAAACTGTTTTGTTAGTCCTAATGGCGGCACTCCAGGCAACCCTGTAAAAAGCTGACTCGCTTGTCAGATTCTTTGATTTAAGATCAGACCGCAAGGTTTGATCCCACTTCTTTCTTGGTCTGCTCTTTGGTGCAGCTCCCTCCATATTCATTGACTTGCATCTTTTCACCCAGCTTAGTTCATCCATCCTCTCCACATGTCCAAACCATCCAAGCCTGCTAGTGCGCATCTCATCACTGATACTCTTGATATCTAACCTTCTTCTTAGCTCTTCACTTGATATCCTATCTTCCAGTTTGGCACCACACATCCATCTCACCTTTCTCATCTCGTGTTCCATTCTGTTCATATTATCCGCTTTGACAGGCCACGTTTCTGAAGCATATGTTATTGCGCTTCTAACATGAAGCGTACACCTATCCCTTCTATGGGAGAAGGAGTCTTCCCATGGTGAGTAGTGGCAATAGTTCTCTAAACTTTCCCCAGCCGCATCTTATTCTGGCGATAGTGGCGGCCTCAGCACAACCACCGGCACGGGGTGAGGCCGCCACTATCACCAGAATAAGATGTGGCTGGGGAAAGTTTAGAGAACTGTTGCCACTATTCACGATGAGAAGGAATGAAAACATCAAAGTCAAATATTATTTCGTCAAGGCACTACAGTGTAATGTTATTGACAAAACAGCATGTTTATTTAATGAAAATGCTCACAACGAAGTCACAGTTGTTTTAGTAAAGGCAAAACAGTTTAAACAAAGCAGCACGTTAAGTTGCAGAAAATGTTCAGATGAACAGTTGTATGAGTCAGAGAAACGTGAGCGTATATAATTTTGCTATTTTATTCATAGACAAAAAATATATTGATGATAGACAAATTCTGATTGCATTTTTGGAAAGTACGTGAACAATAATTGTCATAACATATTTAAGAACCTATTGTTGTTGCTGAAAATCTATATTTATGATGGTGCAATGTGCAAGGATGTTGGAATAACAACAAAAAATTGGTCCACATCACTTTCATCGATCAAAATATATACCGGTATTTTTTGTGGGTTTTGCTACGATAGTATTGTAGCTCAACCTCTCCTCTTGCTATTGAGATGTAATAGATTGTACTAAGCTTAATTGCTGTTGCTGCAAATCACTGTAGAGTGAATATTTTGGTTGCACAATACGCATGCATAATTTTTCTTTGCCAAAAAACTATCTGTCTTTTATTCATATAAAAGCCACTATTGATGATCAATAAATTCTGATGACACATTTGGAACAAACATGACAAATTTTTCTAATTTAATATATAAACACGTTATTGCTCAGCCTATTGCAAAATTATGATGGTGTAAACTTGGAAAAACGATTGCATATTTCTTATATATCGATTTCAATGTGATAATTTGGTCTTATGGGATTTCTTCCGGTTATATAATACAGTAGTATGGTTTGTGCTCTATCTTTGGATGTATAATAGATTGTATGTAGAGAGATTATTGTGGGTTAACCCCTTCTGTACCAGTGACGTTCTTTATATTAGATTCTGGCAAATACTGTACAGTATTAGATGATTGCATTCAGCTTAAGAAGGACATCCACCAATTAAAAGGCTACAGACTATCTCAATTAGTCATTTTAGCTACGATATATCCTTCCTAGGCTTCATAAAATCGTCCAAATGTAGATACAATAAAAACAAAAAGATGTGGCCGGTATAGAAGGGGTTAAAACAGAGTGATAACATACGTGTATCGTCTCGTGATAGTGTAATTAGAGCTTGAGAGTTAAGGGGAGGCAGACCGTTTTTTGGACCCCCTTCTCCCTAATGTTTAGCCCCGCTAGTTTTGAGATTATAAGACGTTAGGCCCATTAGTTTGGCGATTTTAATACCATTCGCCCCATTTTGTTATCAATTTTAAGACCTTTCGTGCCATTTGGGTGTTGAGTATTTTCTGGCGAGCGATAGCGAGCCTGCAATTTTAAGAGGAACCGGCCTTCGGGCGGGACATTTTTCTAACGAAAAATTTACAAATTTATCTTGAAGGGGGATCTAGGGGGTGTTTTTCTAAGCTTGATGGAGGTCTAGGGAATAAAACTAAAAAAAAATATATGAAAAAAGTAATTAACCCGGGAGCTGCGGGGAGACTCTTAAGAGTTCCCCCGGCGCACTGCGGGGAGACTCTTAAGAGTCAGAGAAAATAAAAATCAACTTTTGACATCGAAAAAAAAATATTTTTTTATATTTTTTTTTTTTATTTTTTATTTTTTTTTTGGCCCCTGGGCCATGCAAAATCTCAGTCCTCTACCTCCCCTCCTTCCCCACTTTCCTCCTCTCCTTCAGTTATCACCTATTTTCCCTGTTATTCCCTTATTCTGAGGTATATTTTCGTGCTAACATTAGAAATCCGATTGGAGGGGGGTGTGTGGTCATCACTGATAGCAAGCGAGTGCAAGAGAGAGAGAGAGATCGATCGACTGTGTCTCAGTGGCCTTGGGGAAATTGGCGGGAAGCAGATTGCCTCACCCATACATTATACAACTCGCGGGCTATATCTCCGATTTTGACCATCCAAACGCTGTTTTCACTCGTTTTATTGTTGTTTCAGGTTAATACCTTTATAATCAACCCATAATAGGCGCATATGGATAAGTATTAATGCTATTAATGGCACAATGAATATTTTAGTGGCGGAAACACCTCAAATACGTCAGCACAGGGGGACGTTTCCAATTACCCCCATGCGCACTTCAGAGGTTAATAGACCAAACAAACGGTCAGTCTCCCCTTAACGGTTTGGGTAACAAGTTACCGGGAAACTTAAAAATCCCCCCCCCCCCCCCCGGGCCCGCCTTCCAAAGGACAGCACTGAGATCCAGGGGATCTGCCCAAAAAACTTTGTAATAGGCCTAGCCCTATCTTTGTTATTTTAACTGCTAGAAAATTCACACGCATCTCAAAACGTAGCCCTATTTTGTATCTGTAGACTGGCGTTGAGTAGAGCTCTTTAGGTCAACTGGTTCAGTTGTGATGACAATTTCCGTGGAGAGAGTTTTAATGCAATGTTAGCAATATCGGACAATAACAAACACTATTTTTCCTTCTACAGTACACAAAAATAACAACAAAGTCCGACTTCTTCTTGTTTTTGAAGGTGCGCGTCGCTCCGACCGGCTTTGTTTACATACGTTTACATTTGTTTACATACCCCTATAAAAGGGTTGAAATAGGGGAGCTATCCCCCCGCCAAAGGCGGCTTTCTAGGGCCTTTCCTAGCTGATGCTGAGAGGATTGGGTTCTAGTCATGTGGTGATGGGCTGGTCTATCAGAGTGAGAACTGAGCGATCTCTGCCATACCCATAGCTTACTCTGACTGTTCCTTTTACTTATATATTTTCTAGATCTCAAGTGATGGCGTCTCTTGCGTGGATTGACCTCCTAATCTACCAAGATTGGAAGCCAAAGCGTCACATCTTTCCTTTGCCCCTCAAATTTCTCTTCATAATTGCTGAGGGGCACAGGGCCCTGGGTGGGGCTTTGGTTTCCCGGGTGTTTCCGCACCCTCCTCAGCTCCCCGCCATGGAGTGGCTTCGGTCACCCAGGCTTTATTGTGGTCGGCAGGGAGGGTTCTGTGGGGGCGCTCGGTTATGGCCTTGGCCTTGCTCGGGGCCTTGGGGCTGTTCGGCCAGACAGCCTGAGGAACAGCAACAACAACAACAACATACGGTTCGACGCACGGCTTTCAAACCACGCTTAATAGGCTTTCAAGTTTACGGATTTCAGAAGCCCATCCGAGCCCCACGGCGCGAGTTTGTTGTGGGCTTCTGGAAGCCCAACCGGGTACCAAGGGTTAAGGGGACAGTGGTTATTTTTTGGGGTCTTTTTTATTTAGATATTCATTTATTCTTTAGTTTCTTCACTAGACCTTCATCAAGCTTAAAAAAGCACTCCCTAAGCTCCCCTTCAAGATTTTGTAAATTTTTCGATAGAAAAATGTCCCAGCCGAAGGCCTGTTTCTCTTAAAATTACAGGCTTGCTATCGCTCGCCAGGATAAAATTGACACCTAAATGGCACGATAAGTCTTGATATTGATATAGAAATGGGACGAAAGGTTTTAAAATCGACAAACTAATGGGGCAAACGTCTTAAAATCTGAAAACTAATGGAGCTAAACATGAGGGAGAAGAGGGTCCTGAAAAACGACCCAGCTCCCCTTAACTGAATCTGAGATAGATAAAATGTTACAAAAGACTAGCATAGCATACACTTCCAGGATTCAGTCTCATTGGAGGAAGTTACTCTATGTTTAACTTTACATAACTGTATTGGTGGTTTAATGGATTAGATGCTTATGTTCTGGGTGTGGTGTCCCAAGTTCGAATCCTTGGAGGACCATATGCTTTCATTAGTTTATTCTAGTGCATTGGGGTTTGTAATGGAGGATTAATGTTATTAATGGGGTGTTCCTTAATATTTAATCTTGGGGAGATTGTAGACACCAATCGAGCGGGGAAATACTCAGGGTAGGCCTCATAGGCATGTAATAAGGAGTTGCTGGAACTCCTGTTTCATTTGTCTGGCTTCCCTCACTGTTTCTGTTTGTGTCTCACTTACACAGGGAGTAATTCAGCTAACTCTCACAAACACATCCTCCTCCTATTAATTTCACTACACTAAACAAGCACACCACTCTTTTTTCCAATACAGTCAGGTCTTGATATACACGGTTAATTTGTACCGTTTACGTACCGTTTATATCAAAACCGTGTTTAAAAAATAACAGACCTTATGGGAATTAATTAATTTGTTTCAGCCACTTTCCCAAAGTCCTCCTTTTGGCCCTTTTTGCCTACCTTCAGCCGACTTATATTACATTATACCACCAACATCATATGTGACATAACATAGAATACATTAAGCATCAATAAGAACTGTTTTGGAGCTGTTACTGACCTATTTGTGTGGATACATGTGTTGACGTTCAGTAGATATCCCCGCCGCTATAGCCCCGTCCCACCCCCAATCTCGACCCGTCCCGCCCCCAACCCCGACCCTGTTACTGTGATGAAATTGATAAGCCTTGAGCTACAGCTCGTACATCGGCCCTCCAGGTTCCCTGACATGTTCATCGTCCTCATCGAAATCAGAGAACACAGAAATATTGTCCATCATATCATTATCATCATCAGACTGGTTGTCACTGTCGGGGACACTCCCTCCCTCCCCCTCTCTTTATTATGGTTCAATAGACTAGAAAGTAGAGAAGTAATGACCTTATTGATAATGCAAAACTATTGAACACACTTAAAAGTATATGTTATTTGGTCACTATATAATCTGTGAATAATTTCCACTATAATGGAATTAAAGAAAAAAAAATCCACCAACTCATAATCAGCAAAAATTACACAAATGTCAATTAAAAACAAGGCAAAAATATACCGTGGGAAAAAAACAATAAATAATTAAACCGCAAACTTCCGACGCTCGAAGCTCGGTGCCAGCCTGTCTACAGAGAAGACGGGGGAATATTTGTTGTTGACATTCTTATTTCTTGTTTATCTATGTGCTGGAAGGATATTATATTTTTTAATACATCGCATTAGAAGTGATTCATAGATTACAAAAAGACCAAATAAGACATAGTTATGTTAATGTATAAGGGAGATAGATAGCTGCATTAGAGAGATAGATAGATAGCGAGAGAGAGAGTTGCTAGGGGCGAGCGAGCAATAAATACGAATATATATGAGACAACTTAAGTTTCTGAAAAAACAAAGGAGATATTTTTATTGACTCTTTTTCATTTTATTATTTGTGTGTTGGAAGGATAATATTGTTTTCAATTCCATCGTATTATAAATGATTCATAGATTAAAAAAAATACCAAATAAGACATACTGTAGTTATATTTATGTATAAGGGAGATAGGTGCATTAAATAGTTAGCCAGACAGACATTTGATGCATAAATAACATTCTTAACCCAGCGAAACAGCGAAACGCTGTGGGTGACGTTCTGGAACGTCCTGGCAAGTTACAGCAATTTCCAGGCTTTAAAAGCCTGTAAAAACCGTAAAAATCGAGTGTCAGTGGGCGGGAGCGTGAGGGGCCCACCTCCGTCCCTCAGAGCAGCGAGCGGCTCACTGAGGTAGACTGTCTCTCGCGCGGGTCTCTCTCTCTCTCTCTCACAACAGTGTAGCCAAGCGAGCGAGTGCTACCAAATAGCGGGTTTCCCGCGTTTCACTGGCACCGCTGCGGGTGAACCAGACTACGTACAGGGCCCGTTCTGGTCTCATTTTGAAGCTATTTTCGCCTAGTTTTCGGCAGAATACAGTTAATTTAATGCAGATGCTTGATTTATCATTCAGGAGTGCCTGAATATGCCCTAAATAGCCCAAACATAGCCGCAGCCAATGGGTTAATAATTTATATATACCTAGGCTTGGGCCGCCACCCGTGTTTGATACCGACTTTTCCCCAGACTTTGGAACTTTTGGGGTTACAGTATCCAAACAAAGCCGTTTATGAAAAACGCGTGTATATCGAGACCTGACTAGTGTACACCAAAAAAAAAAAAAAATAACTTTTAACTTTTGGGGGGACACTTGTTGCAAGCAGCTTTGCCTTTTGTCTCCTTCATACACATAGAAGAAGGAAGATAATCAAAATAGTTACTTTACAGATTTTCATTTCTGAACTCCATTGTTCAGTACCGGTATCTCTGTACGGTAGCACAATAATTTCACTGATGCATAGTGTACACTTTATGGGGGGATGGTTCACCTTTTGGTTGATTTTTTTTAATTATTAATTATTTTTCTAGTTTCCTCCCTAGACCTCCATCAAACTTATATTAAAACATCCACTAGATCCCCCTTCTAGATTAATTTGTAAATCTTTCGGTAGAAAAATGTCCCGGCAAAATCACAGGCTCACTATCGTTCGCCAGAGAAAAAAGCGACACCTAAATAGTACGAAAGGTCTTAATATTGACAAGGAAATGGGGCGGAATGTCTTAAAATCGACAAACTAATGAAGCAAACATTTTAAAATTTGAAAACTAATGGAGCTAAACATGAGGTAGAAGGTGATCTAGAAAAAGGACCCATCTCTTCTTAACCCTTCCTACCCGGTCTGCCTTAGGTAAGGACAGCACGAAAGAAGGGCCGCTACCCAGTATGCCTTATCTAAGGCATGAGCTTAATAGCCTAATTAAGCTTGGTCTGAACGCCGTGCGTACGACGTATGTCAACAAACCCAAGCGTTCGTCACCGCACCTCTGAAAACAAGAAGGAGAAGACTCCTCAATGTTATTGTTCTGACATCATGACGAAATTAGTGTCTGAAAAGCCCCCATATTGGCAACATCTCTGCAATATTGGCTCCACTGAAATCGTCATCACAACTGAACCAGTTGACTTACAGAGCTCTACTCAATGCCAAAATACAGATTGAAAACCGCACTACGATTATAGATGAGTGGGAAAGTTCTAGCAGTGAAAATAAACATAAATACGGTAGCCTAGGCCTAGACGTTTTTCAGCCATTTCGCCCGGGTAGGGGCGACCGTCATTGGGTAAGACAGCCCGGGTAGCAAGGGTTAAGTGTAGTAGCTGTAGCTGCTGAATGCAATAACTGGCCAATGTTGTGGAGGAGGCATTGCTGTGATCCACTTACTGCATAAGATAAAGTTAGAAGCTATTGTATCTATGTGTTAACCCTTTGAGTACCGGTACCAGCGACGTGTGATATATTTTATTCTAGCTATAATTAGACGATAGCCTAATTATGTAGCTTAAGAAGGATCTGTGGTAGTTAAAAGGGTTGGTTAAGATAGTTTGAAGCCTTATAATTGCTAGAGGTCCTTCCTAAGCTGAATACAATCGTCTAATCATTGCCTGGAAATAATGAAAAGGATGTCACCGGTACTGAACGGGTTAAACAGTGCATAGCAGCTTCGTATAAAATGAGTGCTGTATTGTAGAGGCTGCAAGGTTATTTATGTTATTTTTTTATACTGTAATATATGACATATGGACCCCAGTATGGTCCCCTCTGTACTGAGTCTGGAATAAAGTGTTATTATTATTATTATTATGCCACTCGACTATCCCATATTCTTCGACAATACACAAATCCACCCCTTATCTTCTCTCAATAACCTTGGTGTCTCCTTTTCCTCTAAACTCTCCTGGAAAGACCATATCACCACTCTTTCTATAACGGCTTCCCAGAGGTTGGGTGCACTCAACTGTCTCCTTGGGTTCTTTACTCCCGCACAGATTCTTGCCAGGGATGGAGTGAATACACAAGTTCAGTATTCAAATATGAATACAAATAATTTAGATTTCTACAAATACGAATGCAAATACGAATACAAGGAAATACGGTCTCGTCGAATACGAATGCAAATACTTTACGTAAAACTAATTAACTTTTTTGCTATAGCTAAGTGTGGTATCGTAGCTTATGCAATGGTTAACTATTTTATGACTGATAACAGATACTACCTGTATTCAATACTGGATATCAACCTATGTAACTAGATAATTAGGTCCTGATGTGGCGGCGTCTACGCCGTGGGGCCACCTCCCGAGGCTGCCAACCGCGGATGGCTGCCGACCCTCCACTGCCGAAGACAAAATCAACGACCAGTGGAGGAAAACCGGATGCCGGCCGCGGGGAGCAGTTTCGGGAGCCAAACCGTCACAACCATCCCCTGCCCCCTCCCTGGGGGCACGGGTCCTTGGAGCGGCTTCGGTCGCGCCAGGAATTTCCACACCTCTCACACCACACACACACATCACACAGTTTTTCCTACACCGAGAAATGACTCTCCGGCTGTCATTTCTCAAAGACTTCTTCTAGCCGGAGACATTCAGAGCAACCCAGGACCCACGTACACATACATATGTCCAACTTGCTCAAAACCCATCACTTCGAGTCGCCATACTAAGGGTTCAGTTCTCTGCAATTCATGCGGGAACTGGACCCACTTCACCTGCACAACACTTGCCTCCAAGAAACACTACACAAACACCTGGACCTGTTCCTCATGCCTCTCCCTCTCCCAGTCAAATCCCTCACCTAAAACCCGCCCACCTCTCCTCCCCAACCCACCTAACCTTCCCATATCATCCACTCCCCCCCCTAAAACCCGTCCACCTCTCTTCCCTAACCCACCTAACCTTTCCATATCATCCACATCCTCAACTCAACACACCACACCCCATCCTAATCCATTCCAACCCCCATCTCCTGCTCTCCAATCCCCACCCCCACCTCACCCATCCCCCCACCCCCAGCCCCTCCCTCACCCCCACCCCCCCTCACCCCCACCCCATCCTCGTGCAGCAGCACCCAACATACATCGTGCACATAACATTAACATTCTTCAACTGAACATAGATGGCATCAACACAAAGAAACACGAACTCTCACACTTCATCAAACAACACAACATACACATTGCCATCTTACAAGAAACAAAATCCGCACAACACAAAAAACACCCACATTTCATAATTTCACCACCATCAGACAAGACCGGGCTGTCGGCGGGGGCGGTGGACTCATCACCCTGGTACACAAAGAAATATCATACATAGTAACCAGTGTACAAACCAAATCCCTCCTCCCCCCAAATGATAACACAACAGAAATACAGTCAATTAAAATACGCACTGGCAACAACTCCCAACATAACCATCATAAACACTTACATCCCTCCCCAAACATCCCCTACAGTACCAAATGAATACAGACCACACTTACAACACATCACAAACACCCCACACACCCCTCACATCATCCTGGGTGGTGACTTCAACGCCAAGACGTCGGCCTGGTTTGTCGACAACCCCGACACAGACAGAGGGCTGGTACTACAAAACCAAACCGATAACCTCATCATCCTTAACGACATCCATCAACATACCCATATTCCTCACCAAGCCCTCTATAACCCATCATCTCCAGACATCACCTTTTGCTCCCCAGAACTCGCCCCCACAACATCCTGGAGGGTGGTCAGAACCTTAGGCTCTGACCACGTCCCGATCATTATCACCACCAAAACCAGACTCACCCCAGCTAGCCACAAACACACATACACCAATTATAAAAGAGCTAACTGGGAAGCATTCACAAATGAGACAGAACAACACTTCACAACTCTAAACAGTACACCCATCACTAACATCAACAATGCTGTACACATACTCAATAAAACTATCCAAAACGCTGACAAGAAACACATTCCAAGAGGTAACAGAAAAAGACACAACCCCAACTTCACACCAGAAATTCAAAACCTCATCAGACAACGCGACATACTGAAACACTCCCCAGCACCCCACACACAAGACATCACACAACAAATTCAAGCACTCAACACCCAAACTAACAACAAAATACAAGAACAACAAAAAGTTGTTCACAAAGACGACCGACGTGTCATCCGGCGTAAGAGACAATTCCCCACAGACCCTGACTATACACCCTTCACCAATCACCAGACAAAGCATATCATCAACAATCTCAAGCACTCACCCGCCTGTGGCCTAGACAACATAAGCAACATACACCTCAGACACCTGGGACCACAAGGCATACAAACACTCACTAACATATCAAACTACAGCTATTCACACAACACAGTGCCAGACATTTGGAAGCATGGTATCATCATCACATTCCCCAAACCCAGCAGGGACCCCGTGCTACCCTCCTCGCACCGCCCCATCACACTCCTTTGCTCCCCCTCCAAAGTCATGGAACGCCTAGTATTACAACTAATTACACCCGACCTACCCCTAGCTCCAACACAACATGGCTTTAGGCCACTGCACTCCACGGACACTCTTCTCACAGACCTTACACAAAGAGCTTTTGACGGCATCAACTCAGCTAGACCACCACACAGATCACTATTAGCCACACTCGACATTAGTAAAGCCTTCGATGCCATCCCCCGCCACAACCTAACAAACAAAATCTACAACACAAACATGCACAACAACACAAAAAGGTGGCTGGCCAACTTCCTAGCAGGCAGATGTGCACACGTATCTTTTGCCGGTCAGTCATCTAAAATCAGAAACTTTCCAAACGGAGTCCCACAGGGATCCGTCCTATCGCCCGCACTCTTCAATCTGTACGTGCACGATGTAACTACACCCAATGCTCCCCAAATAAACTTAGCCTCCTATGCAGATGACATAACGCTCACATGCACACACCATGACCCAAGAAGAGCAACAGATCTCCTTCAACCCTATCTCAACACACTACATGGCTGGTGCACTACAAACAGACTGAATCTAGCCCCAGCCAAATCCACCGCAACCCTGCTCACAAGCTGGACAGGTGAACACGAATACATCCCTCAACTCACCATAAACGACACACCCCTAACACATACACACACACCCAAAATCCTAGGAGTAACATATGATACTCATATGACATTCGAACAGCACACCACAAACATTGGAAAGAGGCTGACACCCAGACTTAACGTCCTCAGGTCACTTGCTCACACAAAATTTGGACACAACAAAGAAACTACCACCACAGTATATAAACAATACATAAGATCAGTAATGGAATACGCAAGCCCAGCCTGGGTTTCTAACCTAGCTGAAACACATCATAAGACCTTACAGACTATCCAAAACAAAGCCCTGAAGATCATTACAGGCTGCACAGCTACTGCACCCACAGATCATCTACATCAAGAAACCAAAATCCTCAAAGTCAAAGACCATCTGGACATGAGGGGCACTCAATTCCTGGCAGCAGCCTCCACGAACCAGGACCACCCACTAAACTACATGGCAACGCACCCACAGACACCAAGAAGTATCAAAACAACACCCAGCACACGGTATCACACACAGTTATTGTCCTCTCTCCCTCCCTGCCCACCCCGAACCAACTTCCAGAAGCGCATCCATGCTCATATCTCTCGCCAATCCATCCACTCACTCACAGACAACACACAGCTGCATGCACGACCTCCCGAAATCCATCCTTCCGAATCCTCCCTCCCTCGCGAGGACAGAGTCCACCTGGCCAGGCTGAGATGCGGACACCATCCAGCTCTCCTGAGCTATCAGAAGAGACTGGATGACTCCGTTGTCGACGCCTGCCCGGGATGTAACACAGCACCCCATACCATTAAACACATCATAGAAGACTGCATTTCACACAACCACTTACGCCAACAACACAACCTACACTCAATGAGAGCTCTGTGGGAAAGCCCGATCGTGGCCATGGCCTTCCTCAGGGACTCGGGGCTGTTCGGCCAGGCAGCTTAGGGAACAACAACAACAACAACAACAACAAAAAGTAAATTGGAATAACTTCCTACAAACACTTGATCACAAAACAAACCCCAAAAAACTCTACAAAACACTAAACAGCATCACACTTTCCAACAGCAACACAACACAATCACATGCTGCAATCACAACAACAGACTCTACTCCTTCATGTAAACAACAAGCAAACACTCTCATCAATCACTTCTCACATGTCGGCCACCTAAAACCTCACAAAGACGACCGACGTGTCATCCGACGTAAGAGACAATTCCCCACAGACCCTGACTATACACCCTTCACCAATCACCAGACAAAGCATATCATCAACAATCTCAAGCACTCACCCGCCTGTGGCCTAGACAACATAAGCAACATACACCTCAGACACCTGGGACCACAAGGCATACAAGCACTCACTAACATATCAAACTACAGCTATTCACACAACACAATACCAGACATTTGGAAGCATGGTATCATCATCACATTCCCCAAACCCAACAAAGACCCCACGCTACCCTCCTCGCACCGCCCCATCACACTCCTTTGCTCCCCCTCCAAAGTCATGGAATGCCTAGTATTACAACTAATTACACCTGACCTACCCCTAGCTCCAACACAACATGGCTTTAGGCCACTGCACTCCACAAACACTCTTCTCACAGACCTTACACAAAGAGCTTTCGACGGCATCAACTCAGCTAGACCACCACACAGATCACTATTAACCACACTCAACATTAGTAAAGCCTTCGATGCCATCCCCCGCCACAACCTAACAAACAAAATCTACAACACAAACATGCACAACAACACAAAAAGGTGGCTGGCCAACTTCCTAGCAGGCAGATGTGCACGCGTATCTTTTGCCGGTCAGTCATCTAAAATCAGAAACTTTCCAAACGGAGTCCCACAAGGATCCGTCCTATCGCCCGCACTCTTCAATCTGTACATGCACGATACAACTACACCCAATACGCCCCAAATAAACTTAGCCTCCTATGCAGATGACATAACACTCACATGCACACACCATGACCCAAAAAGAGCAACAGATCTCCTTCAACCCTATCTCAACACACTACATGGCTGGTGCACTACAAACAGACTTAATCTAGCCCCAGCCAAATCCACCGCAACCCTGCTCACAAGTTGGACAGGAGAACACGAATACATCCCTCAACTCACCATAAACAACACACCCCTAACACATACACACACACCCAAAATCCTAGGAGTAACATATGATACTCATATGACATTCAAACAGCACACCACAAACATTAAAAAGAAACTGACACCCAGACTTAACGCCCTCAGGTCACTTGCTCACACAAAATTTGGACACAACAAAGAAACTACCACCACAGTATATAAACAATACATAAGATCAGTGATGGAATACGCAAGCCCAGCCTGGGCTTCTAACCTAGCTGAAACACATCATAAGACCTTACAGACTATTCAAAACAAAGCCCTGAAGATCATTACAGGCTGCACAGCTACTGCACCCACAGATCACCTACATCAAGAAACCAAAATCCTCAAAGTCAAAGACCATCTGGACATGAGAGGCACTCAATTCCTGGCAGCAGCCTCCACAAACCAAGACCACCCACTAAACTACATGGCAACACACCCACAGACACCAAGAAATATCAAAACAACACCCAGCACACGGATCACACACAATTATTGTCCTCTCTCCCTCCCTGCCCACCCCGAACCAACTTCCAGAAGCACATCCATACTCATATCTCTCACCGATCCATCCACTCACTCACAGACAACACGCAGCTGCATGCACGACCTCCCGAAATCCATCCTTCCGAATCCTCCCTTCCTCGCGAGGACAGAGTCCACCTGGCCAGGCTGAGATGTGGACACCATCCAGCTCTCCTGAGCTATCAGAAGAGACTGGATGACTCCGTTGTCGACGCCTGCCCGGGATGTAACACAGCACCCCATACCATTAAACACATCATAGAAGACTGCATTTCACACAACCACTTACGCCAACAACACAATCTACACTCAATGAGAGCTCTGTGGGAAAGCCCGATCGTGGCCATGGCCTTCCTCAGGGACTCGGGGCTGTTCGGCCAGGCAGCTTAGGGAACAACAACAACAACAACTAGATAATTATATGGTAGGTATCAAATTTGTGATACTGATGAGATACGAATGATGACAGCTCTCTCTCTCTCTCTCTCTCTCTGTATTCACAAGATGATTCTACGAATACAAATAATTTTTCCAAATATTTGAATACGGATGCAAATACTTTTACTTTCAATTGTAAGAATTCAAATACGAATATGAATACCCTTAATTACTGTATTCGAATGGATTCAAATACGAATAACAAATACAAATACTCCATCCCTGATTCTTGCTCCGTACAGGGGCACAGTGCACCCATGAATCAATTATTGTTCGCATGTGTGGAGAAGTTCCCTCCATACCGCACTTCTCGAAAGGGTAGAGTTCAAAGCTTTCTGTCTTATCACCTCACCATCTCTTGCTAATTCCCTACAATCTTTTCCTACACGCCGCAGTGTTGCATGCCTTTCACTCTTTCATCGCTATTACAAAAATCAGTGTTCTTCAGAGCGCTCACAGTGCATACCCCATCCCATACGGCAAGTGGGAGGCACCCGGCTTTCAACACAATCCCACTTTTATTCTGTCCAGCATTCCAAAAAAGAATTTAACAAATTTTCTCAGTCTTCTACTCGACAAGTGAACTCGTAACTCTCCCTCAATCAATCTTTCCTTCATCCTATGACTTAAACTGCTTTAATCTTTGTGTGTCCAGGCGTTTTGACCTCAACGTACCTTGAATTTGGCTCTCTATCATTTGTTTGGCTTTCGGGGAGACACTCGTTACAGGCTTTTGTCTCCATACACATAGAAAAATATAATAAGCAGGGATGACAGGATATGTAAGGTTTGGAATGTGTTCACCACGCTTTTGGAAAGGTTTAGAAAATATTTCTATCTCTTCTATAAGCTGGTGATTGACGAGTCACGAGGGGCGTGTTGTCTTCAAATGGTATAACCCGAGCAAACACCACCAGTGCGGGATAACACTGTGTTGTGCAACTGCGAGTCAGGCATGGTCTTGGATATGATTTGCTACACTGGCATCCACATTGATATACCAAAGGTCGGTAACAGAAATCCCATGGGCATGTTGGCGGCCATTGTCAATCAGATGATGACCCCCTACCTGGTCAAGGGACATACTGTAAAATCCCCACGTTTTCGTTCTCCTCTCTTCCATAATCCCGGATTATTCCCGGCGCTTCCGTAATCGATTTTGGTTCGTACTCTTGTTTCTTAGTACGAAAGAGTGAATAAAATCCAGTTTTCCGGGTCATATTCCGTTATCTGAATCACTATTTGTGCATTTCATGACTCCCTAACCTTTAATATATACATCTACGCTATAACATACAGCTGGCCAATAAAACCCATAATGTATCGTTAAATAGACAAAGAACTGGTGATTCACACACACTGTTATTGTTTGTCTTTCTTTCTTTGGGGTTATGTTAGCAGACGACTACAGCCAGCTTTACTGTAAATGTTTTCTTTGGCCTTTACTATTAGTTAACTATTACAGTAGATAAATTCTTCATAAACATATTTAGTTATATAATATAACATGGTTAAGTTATATTTTTAACTGTAGATATTATTTTGTGATCGAATGTCAGAGCGTATGACTCAGGTTTGTTGTTGTTCCCCAGGCTGTCTGGCCGTGCAGCTCCAAGGTCCCGAGCAAGGCCAAGACCATAACCGAGCGCCCCCACAAAACCCTTCCTGATTACCACTAATAAAGCCCAGGTGACCGAAGCCACTCTAAGGCGAGGAGCTGGGTACGGAAATGCCCGGGAAACCAAAGCCCCACCCAAGGCCCTGTGCCCCTCAGCAATTATGAAAGGAAAGTTGAGGGGCAAAGGAAAAAAAATTACGCTTTGGCTCCCAATCTGCCAACCTCTAGGTTGGCAGTACGGAGGTCAATCCACGGAAGAGACGCCGTCACTTGAGATCTAGAAAATATATAAGTAAAAGGAACAGTCAGAGTAAGCTATCGGTATGGCAGAAATCGCTCAGCTCTCACTCTGATAGACCAGCCCATCACCACATGACTAGAACCCATTCCTCTCAGCATCAGCTAGGAAAGGCCCCAGAAAGCCGCCTTTGGCGGGGGGATAGCTCCCCTATTTCAACTCCTTTCGGGGTTGGGCACCCGCCGACTCAGGTTTGTTTGTATGTGTGTCATGATCCCTGAATTCTTAAATTCTTATAGCATCATTAATTTGTAATTGAGAAAGACTTCAATCAGTTAATCTAGCTTAACCTACTATGTATCTCTTATTACGTAATCGTAATCAAAGCGGTAAAAATACTTCGATCGGTAAGCTTAGCCTGTCATTAACCCAGTGAGACCCAGCGTCGCACGTGATGCGTCGGCAGTGTTTGATCACCAACTCCCAGCGACGCATCACGTGCGTCCGACATATTAAAATCAGTTACGTGGCTCGTAAGGTAGGAAATGGCGGGAGAATAGGAGGGGGAGGTACCGTAGTGTGTGTGGGAGCCGGGCCGGTAGGTGTGAGCGGGCCAAGACAGCCGCGCGGCTGGTGGTGGTGGGCTTAGTGGGGATACTTTACACCCTTAGTTCACCGCCACTTTGAACCTTCATTACTCCGGTCGTATGGGAGCTAGAGGCTTGAGATTTATGTGAGACACTCCTTAGGATGTATGCCGTACAATTCCATACTCAGTTTTCACCCTAGTGCTCCCGGGCGGGTGGTCATGCGGGGGAGACGAACTTTCGACCCTCCCCCCCCCCCCCCCCCCCCCCCGCCCCCCAAATGACCAAGGTGAGTTTTTTTTTTTCATTTCTCACCATTCTCTTCCATTTTGGCCCAACACATTTTTTTGAGGCCCCCCCCCCCCAAAAAAAAATATCCGAGGTGATTTTTTTTTTTTTTTTTTTTCATTTCTCATCCTCGTCTTCCATTTTAGCAAACAAAAATAAGAAGTGAAAATGGCTTGGGACTGGGGTGAACAAAATATTATAACTAGCCGGGGCTCAACGGGTTAAGTACTGTATACAGTGTATTTCGCCGACAGCGATCGATAGTACCGGTACAGGAAAACAAAACAACGATTGTGAGGTTCAACAAACTATTTGTTCAAGTGTATTATGGTAAGTAGGCTACTGACAATGCCATTTGTTACTGTACTAATGCATCTAGAGTCTTGTATAGGGGGGTAGAGACCGATTAATATGAATGGTGTATGAATTCGTCAACAACAAAAGACCTCGGCGCCGTCTTTGAAGCCTCCACGGCGCCCGTTTTTGGTGGTCGTTTCTCTCTTCCGTAATTTCGCGCTTTTGTACTGGCAGTTCCCCCCAATTAATACGAAAGAGTGGGGATTTACTGTACTCTGTATGCTGATAATTGGTATTCCAGCCCTGCTCTCGCACAGCACCTACATGATAACTAGACAGGATCATTTGATACTGTGCCCACGAACAGGAAATTCATGCCCAATTCCAAAGCCAGATCACACCCTTGGACAACCCCAGCTCCTCCGACCCGCCTTCTGGCGATGAAAAAGGCCAGTGACGCCCTTGTACCTGGCAGCGATGTCAGAAGAACAGACAGATACTTTGAAAAAAACCTGGGAAAGTGCTCGCCATAAAGTGGACCGACAGACAACCAGTTCACATGCTATCTACTGTCCACACAGGTGGCATGGTCGACAATGGTAAAATTCACCGCCGCACCAGGAAGCCTATACAGAAGCCTTCTGTGCTGGTGGACTACACCAAGAACATGGGCCTTGTTGATAAGTCTGACTACCAGCTGAGTGGAATTGAGTGTCTCAGGATGACAGTCATGTGGTCAACGAAATTCTACCTCTACTTGATCGACATCACGTTACTCAACACATATAATAATTATGTGGTTGGTACAGCAAGAAATTCCCCTCACTGAAAATATCAAGTTTACTCCTTCTCTACCGGCGACGTCCTTTTAGTTTTATTCTAGGTATATTTAGATGATTTTATGCAGTTTAAGAAGCATCTGTGGTAGTAAAAAGTGTTAAGGGAGATTTTTCTAAGCCTGTTAATTGCTGGAGACCCCTTTTAAACTGAATAAATTGTCTAATAGTAGCCAAAATAAGATAAATAAGACGTCGCCGGTACAGTTTTTTTTCTTTTCTATATTCCAACTACTCCCTCTCGGGCATAGGCTGAGAACCTGTACATTCAACCGTTATGAACGGTGAAGCCTGTGAGGTCTCGTTCCAGTCTAGTGGGTGAGACATATGAAACCCTTTTGACTGCAACCAGCCCCTGCCATCTTGCCTTCGCAGGATGCATGAGACTTAGTTGCTCACCCACAGCTCAAAGCAGCCCCATCTCTGAAGCTGCCTCGCTCCAGTGCTTCACTGTCTCACACCCTAGACTCGGACCCTCACTCTCAGAACGCCACCTATTGAGCAATGAACTCACTAGGCATTGCCCCCCTTTAGCATAATTTGAATATGGGAATATTCATACAGTGCTATTTAATCAGGGAACAACAAG
This sequence comes from Paralithodes platypus, assembly GCA_032716605.1. Taxonomy (NCBI): domain Eukaryota; kingdom Metazoa; phylum Arthropoda; class Malacostraca; order Decapoda; family Lithodidae; genus Paralithodes; species Paralithodes platypus. The sequence continues at coordinate 5,502,548 of CM064490.1, read as the reverse complement.
AGTATTTATTTGGTGTTTCGGTAGGCTTGTGGTTATGCACTGATACTAGGTACAGCACAAATTCCATCCCAATAATATCTTCCCATTGACATATTGGGATTTGAACCCAGGTCCATTGGATTACCAGTCCAGTGTCAAGACCACTCCACCACACCTCCCCTATGAGGCCTCCAACAAAGACAAGAGAGCAAAAACAGTCAAGATGGCGCAACATACACATTTCTATCCCAAAATACGATCTAGAACTTTATGACATCACTGCATACATGGAAGTGGTCAAACAAGTGCTAGATCTAGTATACCAAGAAGACAATGAAAAGATCGCAATAATGCTTATTCAAATATGGAAAGCTGTGTCATTAGTACATACCGGTACATACAAGTTTAAAGACCGTTTGTCCACAGAGACTGTGGTTACAGTCTCACATTCTAAATGGCAGCTTTCCAGGCGGCCTTGTCAAGGGCTGCCTCTGTTGTCAAATTCTTTATTTTGAGATCGGACCGGAGTACCCGAGCCCACGTCATTTTAGGTCCATCGCTACGCGCAGCTCGCCCCAAGTTCACAGTCCGGCATTTCTTCACCCAGTTCTGATCATCCATTCTCTCCACATGTCCAAACCAACCAAGTCGGCTCGTGCGCATCACTTCACTGATACTCCTAATGCCCAGACGCCTTCTCAATTCCTCGCTTGATACCCTGTCCCTAAGATTAACCCCACACATCCATCTCACCATTCTCTTCTCATTCCGTTCCATTCTATTGACATCCTCCGCTTTAACCGGCCACGTCTCAGAGGCATAGGTCATCGCGCTCCTAACACACGAGGTATACACCTTCCCTTTAAGGTGGGGTGGGAGCCCTCTCATGGTCAGGAGTGCCAACAGCTTTCTAAACTTTCCCCAGCCACTTCTGACTCTAGCAATGGAGCTAGCTTCAGCGCCACCTCCAGCGGAAACTGTATCGCCCAGGTAGCAGAACTTATTCAGTATATTCACACACTCCAGCGTTACACTGTCGAAATCAACACTGACAGGCGGGTCATTTAATACAAGATCTCCCTTGCACACTGCACATTCAAAGTCTATAATTCTTGTCAAAGATCCTCTAGCTCCACTACATCTCTTTGTGTACCCAGTCACTACAGACATAACATTGAATTGAATTACTTCCCACACCCTTCCCACATACTGCGCATGGATAGTCACCGCTTCTTTCCATAGCTCCACGCCCTACTCCGCTATTCATGACCTTTGTTTTATCTATGTTAACATTTAGACCCTTATTTGCCATACCTTCCCTCCATCTTTTGAACTTCGCCTCTGCTTCCTGCGCACTATATGCGATAAGAACTAGATCATCTGCATATAACATCTCCCATGGGAGTCCTGTCCTAAATTCCCTTGACAGAGCCTCCAGGACTAAGACAAACAGTAATGGGCTCAGAACTGAACCTTGGTGAACTCAAACTTTCACTGGGAACTCTTCACTCAGGCCCCCGTTTACTCTAATTGCTGCCCGTCACCCCTCATACATTCTCATTATCACACGCACCAACCACTCTTCCACTCCAAGTTTTCTCATAGCCCACTGCACCACCTCCCTGGGCACCCGGTCGAAGGCCTTCTCCAGATCTACAAAAACTAGGTATAACTCCTTGTTTTTCTCCAACTTCTAAGTACCTCTCTTGCATTTGCCTAAGAGTGAAGATAGCATCAGTTGTGCCACGTCCCGGCATAAATCCAAACTGCATGTCGCTGATAGCAACACTTTCCCTGATCATGCATTCAAAGACCCTTTCGCTGACTTTCATGACTTGATCAAGCATTTTCAAACCCCGATAATTTCCCCTGTCTAAGGAGTCACCCTTGCCTTTATATATATTTATTATAACACTTTCCTGCCAAGCATCGGGAATTTTTTCCTCCTTTATGATAGCATTAACCCTCCAGCCCCGGGGACTATAGCTTGCGACTGTGCTGCGGTACCGGGTGTTTTGACGATCTTTGGGCTATGTTAACTCCTCTGTAATTCAATGAATATGGCATGTAATGTTATGAATAAAAAAGAAAAATGTTCCACAAACCTTCCTCTGTAGAATTGGGTTGAGTAGAGGTCTCTAGCCCCTCTGGTTGCATAATGGTGAGCGCGGGAAGACGCATGCTTTTCGCCGGCAAATTCTTCCCGCGTTCGGATGCGTCGCCCCGGCCACGGCTACGACGCACCTAGCCGCTCGTCGCGCCAAAGTGTTTATCTCCCTTAGACGATTTTAGTGTTTGATATTGAGAATGTGATGTTTATTTGATATTTTTATAGTTATTTTGAGGCCAATTATATAAAGTATGTTTATTAGGGTATCACTGTCACTAATATTGCTCATTTTCACTCGATACCGTACATTTTATTAGTAATTGAGGTAGGTTATTGTTATATTAGGGCACTGATTATTAGTTATTACAGGTGTTTATTATACTTTGGCCATCAAGTATTGTGTCTTGTGTCACTTTCAGTTTGATAAATATGCTTTAGAGTGTCACTGTCACTGATAATGCTCATTTTCACTCGATACCGTACATTTTATTGGTAATTGAGGTAGGTTATTGTTATATTAGGGCACTGATTATTAGTTATTACAGGTGTTTATTATACTTTGGCCATCAAGTATTGTGTCTTGTGTCACTTTCAGTTTGATAAATATGCTTTAGAGTGTCACTGTCACTGATAATGCTCATTTTCACTCGATACCGTACATTTTATTAGTAATTGAGGTACAGTACATACATACATACATACAGTACATACATAAAATTTTAAGACTGAGTGTTCCACACATAAGTGCAGTTTCAGTCTCTTGTCCTAATGGTGGCGTTCCAGGCAACCCTGTTAAGGGCTGCTTCACTTGTCAAGTTCTTGGATTTGAGATCGGCGCGTATAGTCCGATCCCAGGTCTTCCTCGGTCCACCCCTTGGTGCAGCTCCCTCCACAATCACAGACCTGCATTTTTTCACCCAATTTTGTTCATCCATTCTCTCCACATGTCCATACCATCCCAGTCTACTTGTACGCATCACCTCGCTAATACTCTTTATACCTAAACGTCTCCTCAGCTCAACATTTGTTATTCTATCCTGTAGCCTGGCCCCACACATCCATCTCACCATTCTCATCTCATTACGCTCCATTCTGTTGACATCCTCTACTTTAACGGCCCATGTTTCTGAGGCATACGTCATTGCACTTCTAACACATGAGGCATACACCTTTCCCTTCAGGGGGAGAGGCATTCTTTTCATGGTCAGGATTGGCATCAATTCTCTGAACTTCCCCCAGCCACACCTAATTCTAGCAACAGTGGCAGCCTCGGCCCCACCACCGGCAGAGATGGTATCTCCTAGGTAACAAAACTTGTTCACCAGCTCCAAAGACTCATTTCCAAAATTCACAGCCACAGGATCATCACTTAACACAAGCTCGCCTTTGCACACTACGCACTCAAATTTCTCTATTTCTGACTTATCCTTCGGCAGGGGCCCCTTTATTCTACTACAGCGCTTACTCCCATGGTGTACCCAACATCGACAGATGCTACATTGAATTGAGTTAACGCCCACTCCCTTTCCACACACTGTACATGGGTATGCACCGCTCTTTTCCACATTGCCTAGTCTCAAACTACAATGCATAACCTTGGTTTTGTTAATATTGACTCTTAAACCCTTGCTCGCCATGCCCTCTCTCCACTCTCTGAATTTGGCCTCAGCATCCTGCATACTGTCAGCTATTAGGACTAAATCGTCTGCATAAAACAGTTCCAACGGGAGTCCGCCTCTAAAAACTCTAGACAGCGCCTCCAAGACCATAATAAAGAGGAGGGGCCTTAACACTGAACCCTGATGGACTCCAACACGGACTGCGAACTCATCACTCAGTACACCCTTCACCCTCACCGAACTTCGCGAATCCTCATACATCTTCATTATCACACGCACCAGCCACTCTTCCACACCAAGTTTCCTCATAGCCCACTGTACAACATCTCTAGGTACCCTATCAAAGGCCTTCTCCAGGTCCACAAACACAAAGTAAAGATCCCTGCCTTTTAGTAAGTATCTTTCCTGTATCTGCCTGACTATGAAGATAGCATCGGTTGTACCACGTCCTGGCATAAAACCAAACTGCATATCATCAATAGAGATGCTTTGCCTGATCAAACCCTCAAGGACTCTCTCACAGACCTTCATGATTTGGTCAAGCATTTTCAGGCCCCTATAATTTCCTCTATCTAGCGCATCCCCTTTTCCTTTGTATATATTTACTATTACACTTTTGAGCCAATCCTCTGGGATTTTCTCATCTTTAATAATGGTGTTTATCAACTCAGTGACTAAGTTTACACCAATCTCCCCTGAGGCTTTTATCATCTCAGCGACAATGTCGGAGCAACCTGGAGCTTTACCGTCCTTCATTTTATTGATTGCGTCGCTCACTACAGCTGGTGCTATCAAAGGAGGGGGCCCAGATATTGGTTTTTCGATACTAAGCTGTTCCTTATCCCATTCAAACTCTACATTTAGCAATCGTTCATAGTGTACCTTCCATGCTTCTCTGATTTCATTTTCTGCATACACAATCTTCCCATTATCATCTCTAACACACTGTTCACCTATAATATCCCTACTGTCATTTTTAACTCGCCTAGCTAGGTTGAAGATCCCATTGGGATTGTCAGTGTTACACACTTGTTCGAGGACCAGGTCCTTAATGCGATTTTTAGCATTGTAAATAACTCTTTTGGCAGTTCGTTTAGCTGCCTGGTATTCCTCCCTGCTGCCTCCTTTCTTCCATGCTTTGAAGCATCTCCTTTTCTCTTTCACAGCATGTTCTACCTCATCGTTCCACCACCAAGAGGTCTTATTCCTGGGGTGACCCTTTGTGGTCCCACAGACTTTGTCAGTGGCAGCGATAAGGCTATGCTTAAGAAAGTTCCATAGGCTATTTACATCGTTAGGCCTAGCTTCCTTATTTCTATTCATTTCCTCCAGTTCATTATGAAACCTATCCCTAACTTCCTTGTCCTTCAGCAGCCACACTTTCCTTTTGGGTATGTAAACCTTCTTGCGCTTAGGATCTCTGTATAAGCTCATGTCGCACACAAGTAGCTTATGCTGGGGGATACATTCTTCGCTCGGGATGACCTTTACATCTCGAACTAGTTTCCAGTCTTTCCTGTTAACCAAGAAGTAATCTATCTGGCTACTGGAGACCCCAGAGTTATATGTGATCAGGTGGCTCTGTCTTTTCTTGAACTTTGTGTTACACACAACCATGTTGAGTGCAACGCAGGACTCCAATATATATTCGCCTTCTAGATTTCTCCTTCCGTAACCAATTCCTCCATGTACCCCCTCGTATCCATCTGCAGATGCTCCCACGTGACCATTGAGGTCCCCCCCCCACGATAGTTATTTCGTTCTCCGAGAGGCCTGAAATGACACTGACGGTGTCATTCCAGAAGTCCTCTTTTATCTCTTTCTGTAAACCAGCCTGTGGGGCATATGCAGATATCACATTCAGAATTCTTTCACCAACTTTCAACTTCAAAACAATCAGCCTTTCACTAACTCTCGTAATCTGAAGCCCACTTTCCGCCAGCTCTTCAGCCACCAGAACACCCACTCCTCCTTTCGCTTTATCAGTCTCCACACCCATCCAGTATATCCTATATCTTTTCCTCCTTCCGACAATCCACTGTACCCCATGCCTCTTCCAGAGTGTTTCCTGGGTACAGCAGACGTCCACTCGCCTCCTCTCACACATCTCAGCCACTTCATTCGCATGCAGATTCAAACTACCAACATTCACACTAGCAAGTCTGAGTTTGTGGGGGGCATTTGTCATTGTCCTGTGCGGTTTTGTTTCATCGGACTTACGTTTATTTTCTTTGATTTTAGTCATAGTTAGGTAGGTTTGGCTGGCAGATGGGCATCACCCCCCCCAGAACTCCGGCTCCAGTCTACCCCGGGACCATTCCCAGCACCATCCCCCAAGTGATTACAAGAGGGTTGTTGTTGTTGTTGTTGTTCCCCAAGCTGCCTGGCCGAACAGCCCCAAGGCCCCAAGCAAGGCCAAGGCCATAACCGAGCGCCCCCAAAGAACCCTCACTGCCGACCACAATAAAGCCTGGGTGACCGAAGCCACTCCATGGCGGGGGGCTCAGGAGGGTGCGGAAACGCCCGGGAAACCAAAGCCCCATCCAGGACCCTGTGCCCCTCAGCAATTATGAAGAGAAAGTTGAGGGGCAAAGGAAAAAAATGTGACTCTTTGGCTTCCAATCTTGGTAGATTGGGAGGTTAATCCACGGAAAAGACGCCATCACTTGAGATCTAGAAAACATATAAGTAAAAGGAACAGTCAGAGTAAGCTATGGGTATGGCAGAGATCGCTCAGTTCTCACTCTGATAGACCAGCCCATCACCACATGACTAGAGCCCAATCCTCTCAGCATCAGCTAGGAAAGGCCCTAGAATGCCGCCTTTGGCGGGGGGATAGCTCCCCTATTTCAACCCCTTTCAGGGTTGGGCACCCGCCTGGGTAGGATCCAGTGGCCTCGGTACGCCCCACCAGAACCAGCCGCAGGGTGGTTCTGTTATATTAGGGCACTGATTATTAGTTATTACAGGTGTTTATTATACTTTGGCCATCAAGTATTGTGTCTTGTGTCACTTTCACTTTGATAAATATGCTTTAGAGTGTCACTGTCACTGATAATGCTCATTTTCACTTGATACCGTACATTTTATTAGTAATTGAGGTAGGTTATTGTTATATTAGGCACTGATTATTCGTTATCACAGGTGTTTATTATACTTTGGCCATCAAGTATTGTGTCTTGTGTCACTTTCACTTTGATAAATATGCTTTAGAGTGTCACTGTCACTGATAATGCTCATTTTCACTCGATACCGTACATTTTATTAGTAATTGAGGTAGGTTATTGTTATATTAGGCACTGATTATTCGTTATCACAGGTGTTTATTATACTTTGGCCATCAAATATTAGGTCTTGTGTCACTTTCACTTAGTTATATGCTTTGTAAACGTTTTATATACAATTTATATAATTATACAATTATTCACTGATTTATATATTTCTATAGGTTCTAATCATATGAATGTCACTTATTATATACATATGTGTCACTTTCACATATTATTATGGTGTAATTGTATTTGTATAAATTTTCTCATAATACATGACTTTTGTATAACAATAAATTGGTTTACTTCCACTTTTTGCCTATATATATATACTGTACATATTGTCCTTTTCTTTGTCACTTTCACTATGATTATTAGAACTCCTGCTTGGAGTGGTAATCAAAGAAGCACCCTATAGCACAGAGTGCCACCTTGCACTCCACACACACCATGGTGGACTTTTTACCTGACCTCGCCCTCAGCCTGCTGTTGTAGCAGACATGGCACCGCTTCTGCTGCGTTCTTCCTGATTCATTCTGAGGCAGGGAACCAAGCCTGTGCCTATTCATGTAATATGCACACTGCAAGCGGTCAGTAACGGCGGGCCCAGGATGTGCCACTGCCCTCTGTGGCGTACCATACTTCTCCAGGAGCTCCGTCAACACCTGCTTTTGGAACCTCCGCAGGCTATTGAACTTCATGGGTGTGTTCACATTCCGAAGCTTGTATATATTGTAGGCATTCAGAACTGACATGTCCACCATATGCAGAAAGAACTTTTTGTACCATCTGCACGAGGTACGCAGGCAGTCAATGAAGCCTATCTGCATGTCGGACTTGTCCACCAGCCTCATGTTGATGTTGTAGCCCAGGACAGCATCGGGCTTGGTCACCCTGGCCTGGGTGCGGTGATCCACCTTGCCAGTCTCCACCATTTCACCCTTGTGGATGGTGCTCAGGAGGTTGACCTTCCGCTGGTCGTGCCAGTGGATAGCCAGAATGGGCCCCGACTTCTTCCTGAACATATCACCTTTTTTGGTCTTTGGAGGGAAAGGTGGCATGCCCTTCCTTTTCCCTCGTACTGTGCCTACAGTCCCCGTCTTACGCTCATGCAGGTACTTTGAGAGAGTGGGGGACGTGTAGTAATTGTCCGTGTAGAGGACGTGATTCTTGTGAAAGTAGCGGTCCATCATGGCTTGCACCACTGCTCCGCCAAAGCCAATGAGGGGGTCCACAAGCACGTCCCCTTCCTTCCCTCTGTAGACCAGGAAGTCCAGGACATAGCCAGTTTGGCAGTCGCACAGCACAAAGAATTTTATGCCAAAGCGATGTCTTTTTGAGGGGATGTACTGCCAGAAGCTGAGTTTTCCCCGGAACAGCACAAGAGACTCATCAATGACGACCTTGCGGAAGGGCTTGAAGTAGGAGGTGAAGCGTTCTCGCATCATCTCGTACAACGTCCTAATCTTCCACAGCTTGTCTGGGAGGTGAACGTCAAGGTTGGTGACAAGATGGAGCGCTGCGAGGATATCAAGGTACCGGTCGCGAGACATATATTTCCCGAAGGCAGGGGTGGATATGAGATCATTGGTGATCCAATAGTCAGGCAACCTATGCTTCTTGACATGAGGCATTAGCATGGTGAGTGCCAGGAACACCATGAACTCTTTATGAGTTACTGGGGTCCACTGCCTCATGTGTCCCTTGGTCACCTTGCCCAAAAAGTGGACCTGGAATTGGTGCTGCTTATTTGTCTCTTTGACAACATAGCCTACCACCTCCTCATCAAAGAAGGCCTCAAATAGTTTGTGTGGTGGAGCATTGGGGCCTGCAGGAAAATTGGGGGTAATGCCTGAACCCTCCAGTACCTCATCAAAAGCTGGCACATCAGGGTTGTATCCATCCCCATCAACTACGTCTTGCCACTGAAAAACGTAGAATGGGTCTTGTCTACGCTGACGAGGAGCTCCAGCTGGTGGCCCAGCACGCCCACGGCCAACTCGGGAGGCGCGCGCCCTAGGGCGGTGAGGGCGTCGGCCAGGGCAGCGGCCAGCACGACGGGCAGCACGACGCCGGGCCAAGCGGATGGGTCGAGGGTCGTCGATGTCCATATAGTCATCGTCAGAGTGGTCATCTTGCCCTGACGGTGGACCTATGTAATCATGGCCAGAGTCTTCAGAGAGGTGCCCTTCATCATCAGTGGCCCCCACATAATCTGGCGGGGAACGAGTGATGCGTGGGCGGCGTGCGGGTGGGCGAGGTGGGGAAGGAGTGGCAGGTGAGGCTGTGTCCCCCCGATGTCCTGGGCTCCTTGGCCTGCGACGAGTGACAGAAAGCAATGCTTCACTGTCACTAGGCCCAGGTATTGGTGATGCGAGCTCAAAGACTTCGTCAGGAACATATGTTGACGGCTGGAGAGGTGGGGAGGACCGTGGGGAAAGTTGCGGGGGCGTATGGCTGGGGCCGGCAGGGGTGGACGCCGCGGGAGCCTCGAACAAAACTCGCTTACTTGTCTTTCCTTTTTTGGCATATTTGCTGCCTTTCCCCTTTTCGGCAGCAGTATGTCTCCTGTCGGGGGACCTAGGAGGCAAATAGGCCGAAAGTGGGGGGTCCTCAACCCTTGGCAGTGGTGAGGGTTGTGGGGAAGAATGCGGGGCACCCGGGTCATCCGGGTCATCTTGGGTGGCGTGGGTAGATAAGGGAGACAATGGCGGGCGAGAAGGGTCACCACGCTCACCCTCACTCACAGCCTCATCCTCACCAAGTATTTTGGCTTGTTCCCTAGCTGCCGTGGCCGCCTTTTCAAGTATTTTCTTCTTATATAAGTGTAGCTTGAAAGGCGATTTAGCTGGCGAAGGGCTTGGGGTCATGTCACTCATGCGAAACTTGGATAGTGACCTTGAACTCTCCCACTCACTCACTCTCTCAAGTTCACCGTCTGTAGGTAAACCAGCTTCCTCAAAAACTGGTACATCACCTTCATCACTCTCATGTTCTCTCGCAAATCCCAGGAATTGCTCTTCTTTGTCACTCTCATGGCCATAATCACTCGACTTATAATTACTGGAGTCGTCACTGCCTTCATCATCAACAATATACTTGGCATCAGCACGCTCATAAAGTCTCAATGTCGTCTCAATACCTCCGGGAGATAACACATTTAGGCGATGGCGTCTGGGTAAGGCGCGACGAACTAGCACGGGCGTCGTAGGAAGCACGGTATCGGACACAGCGGATTCACTATTTGGCGTGCTATCCATGATGGCGTCGGGGTAGATACTGATGCTATGGCGTAGTTTACGTCTGGTGGCGCCACCTACCCTCCCACGATACCAAAAATGTACGCGCGGCATTCGAAAGCACTCGCGCAAGCATTGGGCGTTCAAGAGCCCTTCCGGGTTGTGCGGGCCGAGGTTTTTATGGGCGTTAAAGAGCCCTTCCGGGGTGTGGGGGTTAATCAGCTCTGTGACCAATTTTACCCCAATATCTCCAGCTGCTTTTAGCATCTCAGCGACAATGCCGGAGCTCCCAGCGGCTTTTCCTGACTTCATTTTATCTATGGCACTTTTAACAGCGTCGTACCCTATCAAAGGCGGAGGGCCTTGTACTGGGACTACAGTGCTAAGCTGTTCCCTGTTCCATTCAAACTCCACATTAAGCAGTCTTTCATAATGCTCCTTCCACGCCTCTCTGATTTTTTTTCTGTGTAAACAGTCATGCCACTGTCATTATTTATGCATCTTACACCCACGACGTCCTGGCTACTGTCCCTTACATTCTTAGCTAATTTATAAACTCCATTGGTATTATTAGAGCTGCAAACTTGTTCAATTACGCTATCCTGTATGGTTTTCTTTGCCCTGTAGACCTCTCTTCTAGCATTACGTTTGGCGGACAGGTATTCTTCCTTGCTGCCTTCCATACTTTGAAACATCTCTTCTTCTCTCTGACTGCAGCTTCGACATCGTTGTTCCACCACCAGGAGAACTTATGTCTGGGTGGCCCCTTTGTTTTGCCACAGACTTTGTCTGTGGTATCGAGGAGGCTGCGCTGTATAAAGTTCCATTTGCTATCAACATCTGGCCTAACGCCCATTCTCCTTTCGATTTCCATCATTTCGTTGTGGAATCTGTCTCTGTACTCCTCTTTTTCCAACAACTATACTTTCCTTTTTGGCAAATGAACTTTCTTTCTAACAGGAACTCTACCTAGGCACATATCACATACTAGGAGCTTGTGTTGGGGGATGCATTCTTCACCTGGTATGATCTTAACGTCTCTAACCCATTTCCTGTCAGATTTGCTAATAAGGAAGTAGTCTATCTGGCTACTGGAGCCACCTGATTCATATGTTATCAGATGGCTCATCCTCTTCTTAAACATAGTATTACACACCACCATCCCTGTGGCAGTACAGTGCTCCAGTATGTATTCGCCTCCCAGGTTCCTACGGCCATAACCCTGTCCTCCGTGCACGCCCTCGTATCCGTTGGCACCTGCCCCGACATGTCCATTCAAGTCTCCTCCCACAATTACTACCTCCTCTTCCTTGCATCCGACAACCACCCCTAGTAATTCAATCCAGAACCGTTCTTTGACATCTCTAGCTAAGCCTGCTTGGGCGGCATATGCTGATATAACATCTATGACTCTCGCCCCGACTTTCATTCTTAGTAAAATCAGTCTTTCATTAAACCTTTTAACTTCTATAACACAATCTGCCCACCTCTCTGCCACCAGGAAACCCACCCCTCCCATACCATGTTCATTTCTCTTCCATATAAACTTGAAGCGTTAATTTTTACTCGTAATCCACCTCGCACTCTCCCCTTTCCACCGGGTTTCCTGGGCACAACATACATCAACTCGTCGTCTCTCTAGCATCTCCGCAATCTCACCTGTCCTTCCTTTCATAGTACCCACATTCACATTTCCGAACCTAAACTTTGGGGAAGAATCTGCGGTAGTGTCCTTTTGCAATTTTATATCAACAGCCTTACGTTTTCTCTGATAGTTGTTTTTGTCATGATTGGTATTTTTTGCCAACGTTGGAGGTCACTATCCCCAGGTATCCAGCTCCAGGCAACCCCGGGCAGTTGTCACCCAAAGGCCATCCCAAGATCTTAATAGGGGTGGAACCTAGTGGTCTCGGGGCACCCCACCAGAACCAACCGCAGAGGAGGCAATCCATGCGCGCTCACGGCACTATGGCTGGCCCGGTATTATGCACCTAGTGATAGGGCAGCCTCCCGGTGCGCTACCTCGGGTTCGGGCCCCTGTACTTCTAGGCGGAAAGTGCCAGTCTGTGGATGGTGAAAAACACTATGCCCTGTACCCTCTAGGTCCGCCTGGCCAGGATGCACCCCCAGGGGGCCAGAGCTGGACCTGAGGTCGATCCCTCCGCGTCAGCGAGCCGCCATTAGACGAGTTTGAAGCATGTTTTACATGGGGTGCCTGCTCTGACTAGCCCCCAACCACAGTTGTTGGCTGTGGGCCTAGCCTTTGCCAAGATGGGCTTAACCTGCAAGGCAGCAGGCGGTTTAAGTGGGGTTTGCTCCCCTAGACAGGTTGCCGACCACGGCTGACGAGTCCTGTCTACCCGGATTGTGTAGGGTTGTCTCCCCTAGACGGGTTGCCGACCAAGGCTAACGAGTCCCATCCACCCGTAACAGGCATAATTTAACCTGGCCAAACCTGGGCTGAATCTAAACAAATCGTCATGGAATCAGTGCAACCCTCTCTCGGTACAGTGGTGCCTATGACCTAATTGCACACACCATCAAGTATGATGGTGTTTTTTATGCTATGTTAGCAATGTTGTGAAGAAAAACATTGTGTCCACGGTCCCTATGCTATGAGCGTATTGGTGTCTTCAAGCATTTTGTAAACATAAGCCCAATTATAGGTTTGAGTCCCGGAGGGAAGAAGGAAAACCTAATACAGTATTTAGTAGTGGCCCCGAAATCATTGACGATATGCCTATTAAGTAATAGCTCTCTTTCGAACACCCGCGGTCAGCCTGTTTGAAACACCCGCCACAGGGGAAAGAGTGCCAACATCATAAGTGCAACTCTCATTCTCTTATGGAATCGTCTTTATGATTGGGTACTCACTACAAAAAAACTTTGTAAAAAAGAAAAAAGAAAAATTAACTTAATAATTGTTATAATAAAGCTTTCCAACTTCGTGGATGTCTTTCTGTGGATTCTATCCGAGATGCTGAACCAGGCAACGCCATTCTTCCTTCAATGAAATATCAAGATTAAACTCAAGACATCAACGAATGGGAAGGGGATGGAAGGGAGGGCCTACATCGTCAATGATTTCGGGGCCACTACTAAATATTAGGTTTTCATTCTTCCCTCCGGGACTCGAACCTATAATTTATTAGTGGGCCCTCCATCATTGACGATATGCCTGATATCTCAAGACTGGAGGGGGACATTCGTGACAATATCCAACCCACTAACAAATTACCATAGGTAGAGAAAAGAACCATATAACAATCTTAAATTTATTGTATACAAACAATATTTTTGGTAAAAAATGGAAAGAAAGCAGATTGCGTGCTTCAAATAAGTCTGCTTATAAAGAACCTTGCAGTTACATCAGTAAATGAATATCACATTGAAATTCAATAAAATATATTTTCCAAGAATTGTTGTATTCTTGTCCAAGAAACATAAGAAGTCTTTGACCCTTCCTTGGCGTCAAAGTTCTCTTGGAACAAACAAATTATTTGATTATATACATTTGGTCCTGAAGATTAATTTGTACATACTGTATATTTTGTACAACTTATCTTCTATATCTCATAGTGTAACTATTAATGATACAGTATATACTAAAAATTTTTTTTTTTGGACTGTATAACCAGTCCGGCTTATCAAGTATCATAGCTCGTATACTTATCACATTCTCCGGCGGAGGGTCTGAGGGTCTTGGCTCTCATTAACCCCCCCCCCCCCCTCTCCCCTTCTTTTTACATATAAGATAATTCTTAGAACTAGTAGCACACAAGACCAATTAGACCCGCTGCCGTAATGCCACACAGGTAAGTTTTGGTTTATCTAAGGCCACAGATAGGTAGCGCGTCAGAAAAGTATGATTGGACGACCACAATTGTGTATCCGCAATATCATCTATGGAATAATTATGCAAGAATCTTAATGAAACTGCCCACTTCCTGATGTCGTGGGCCCTTCCCACTACGCCGGGATTACTTTCTCGGATTACATCTACAAGCAATGATGCCAATTTTCTTCTTGTGATGCACTTACCTGCACTATTAACCATAAAGCTCCCTGTTGCTGAAGTTGTGACACTCTCAAAAACTTTATAGAGATTTTACTGGGCATAAAATATGGTGTGTGTCTCCGCGTTTAAGCGCCGGGACAGTAAATTCAGAAAAAACATGATCGGAATGTGTCATAACTTGACATTAATTAAGTCTACCTTGATTATTCTCCAATACATTTTCTTTGGTAACAATAATGTAAGTTCTTTCGTTAATATGTAGTTTAAATATTACATTCATACATTATAGTATCAAATTTCATTTACTGGTATTGATCAATGTATATGCGAATGTATGAGTGTACCTTGGGTATAAGATAGATATGAAGAATGTAGCCCCTTAATTTAGTAGCAGTCTCTACGTTTCCAACGTAGGGCTTATGATCTCAGCCGCTACCACAGTGGGCCGATTTATCGGTACTCATGCGAAGTACTAAATAATCTCTACAGATGCACCTCAATTCACTACTAGGCATGTTGTACACACTCCGAGACGACTAAAGAAGGAAGAGAAAGCGAAGGAGAGAAAGAATTGTTATAGTTACCCATTTAATCTAGCTGCTCTCCTCTAAGCCATGCTCCATTTTCTATGAGCCTGCTCCAGTACCTGCAAAAGTATCAGTCTCTTCGCGCACACCGTCGATGGCACACGCTTTTTTCTGTGTTCCGCGAGTGCCAGTTTTTGCCTGCCCCTTCGCTTCAACTAAGTGAGTGTGAGCCTTTTCAGGCTGTTGAGGTTTTAGAAGGACGTTTCAGTGATGTAGGCAGCACTTTACGGATGTATGGCGTGTTTCTGGGTGTGCGCGGAGTGCTGGAGACGTGTTGAATTACAGTATATTGTTTACTTCGGGGGTGGTTGGTCCTCAACGCCGCGTAGCGGTCGTTGAGTGTACTATTCTACCCTCGCTTTTCGGGTTCATGTTCACTTTAATAACCCTTAACGTAACTTGGGGGGGGGGGGGGGGATGTATGCTTCCCGCGTGATGCATTGTTTCTTTTCCCTTTTTTGCGTGAACTTTTGTTTTATTTTGTTTTTCGTATGATTGCGTGTCGACGTTTTACAAGACTTGAGCATGAAGTTTCTCTGGATTCTGCTTTTGTGAGAGCATAGGGCATACAGCCTTTATTCTCTTTCAAACATGCTGCTTTGGTCTCAACTGACCTATAGGCCCTTCTGACTTGTTTTTCAACATGTCCATAGTTGGTAGTCTTGTATTTCATCGCCTGGTTCACCCTTTTGTCAGTTCCTTTTCGTTTCCCCGGGCCTACTTTCCTCGAGGATATGTGGTTCTGGTAACAGTGTCAGTCGCTCGCTTGCCCTAACTTTTCTTTTCTTTTTCTTTTAACGTAATTGTGGGGGTTTTCGGGCAGTGTTTAGCTTTGTTACTAGGTTCTTTCAATCAGGGATTGACGCTGCCCTAGTGTTTTCTCTTTTTATGTGTATTGTGTAACTAAGCTAGGCTTGTTTTTTTACCTTGAGCAGACCGCCGTCGGAATGGTCCACACAGGTCCTTTCTTTCTGTTTTCCTCTTGTCTCTACTGACTTGGTGGTTATGGTCTTATACGCTCTTGTTAAAATTCTCGCCTTTATGTTTTGTGTAACTAAGCTAATCGGTTTTTTGCCTTGAGCAGACCGCCGTCGGAATGGTCCACACAGGTCCTTTCCTTCTATATTCCTCTTGTCTCAACTGACTTGAAGGTCTCGGTCTCGTCGCTCTTGTTAAAATTCTCGCTTTTCTTACATTTTACCTGTTTCCGTTCTTCCCCTGCCTGTGTTTACTTGATCATAGGGGGGGGGGGGGGGGGGGGATGTCTGGAAACTGTGTACGGGCCCCGCTCACAGGGAGGATAAGCTTGGACAAGTTGACTCGACTTTCGTGTTTACACGCGTTTTTTCGCCACACAGGAGGGGGTCTTCAGGTGTCCTCAGCTCCTTCATCTTTTTAATCTTTTTAGTTTTCCGCTATACAAGCTAAATTCTACTTTTGTTGTGCCCTGTGCCTTGTCAAGGAATCGGCCAGATAGCCTTTTGCCTTGATTTTTGTGTTGGCGCCCTGTTATACCCCTTTTTAATTGTACCTGGACAGGGCTCCTTGGACAACAGCTGCTTGGCTGTTTCCTCTCCCTTGTGTCCTGTCCCAAGTGTCCTCCTTCTGTACCTAGTTTCCGCCCTACAGGCGGCCTCCTAGTATACTAGGTGGACCCAAGGACCTGCTGAAAAGTCCTAGGACTCGACCCAAAGTGGCGATTGTCCTGTGTGTATTGGATTCCCTCCCCTCCCCTATTTCCACTAATAGGGTACTGTTGGGTTGCTCACACTTGACCTTTTTCCTTCCACCTGGTGCCCGCTCTACTGCCGGCCAAACCTACACCGCCGCCGCTTCGCCCCCTCCTCCCTCCGCTCTCCCAGAGGGTTCTCAGGTATTTTGGATGGGGTCTTTTTTCCCCAAAGGAATTGGACCTGTTTACCAGGGTTGGGTCTTGCCGAATGGGCTTGTCCCAGCCCTGGTGTTTATGGTCTACTGTGTGGGTGTTTTTTACTTGACTTTCCTTGTTATCTTTGCTACTTGGCGTCTTCCTGGATATTGTCTTACTTGGGTTTCAAATGCTATTTTGGCTATACTGCCTCATACTTTTACCCTGTCTCACCTCCACTGGTGTGTAACGCTCCCCCCCACATTTTTCGGTGCCGTAATGCCGGCTCCTCCCTGCTTCCGCCTGACATGCAATCAGTCGGCCATGCTGGACCATCGGGGGTGCTGCCTCCACACGGCCTACTACGGCAAGGATGTCTACAACCCCACCGATGTGAAGTTTGTCTCTCCGCCCTTCAACTCCTGGAATCGCACCCTGCATCGGAGGAAGGCCGACGGGCCAAGAGGTCTCTCCGTCTATCATGGGATATCATCTCCCATTACGTACGCCTTGCCTCTGCCCTGTGTCCAGCCCTCTCCTCTCCATTCCCCGTTCGGTCTCACTGATATCCTCGAGGTGGATCGGGGGGGGGGGGGGGGGGGGGGGGGTATGGTCGCGTCATGGACGACCTGTGTCGGCACACATTCCCTTGACAAGTTGACTCGACATTCGTGTTTACACTAATTTTTTCGCCACACAGGCGAGGGTCTCCTGGTGTCCTCTGGCTCTTCATAATTTTCTAGAATTCCGCTCTACAAGTGAATTTTCTACATTTTGATGTACAGTACCCTGTATCTGTAGGCTATCTGGGAATCGGCAACATCGCCTTTTTTCTTGGTTATTGATGGAGTTGGTGCCCTGTCTAAGTTTGAATGTATGTATGGTCCTGGATATGGCTACTTGGCTGATTTCCTATCCTCTGTGTCCTCCTTCTGTGCTTCGTTTCCGCCCTACAGGCGGCCTTCTAGTGTACTAGGTGTACTCAGGGACCTGTTGCCAAGTCCCAGGACTCTGCTCGCGTGGCGATTGTCCTGTGTGTCTTGGATTCCCCCTCCTATTTGTACCAATTAGGTGTCGGGTAGCTCACATTTGACTTTTTACTGACAGGGAGGTTCGGCCTTGACTCCACGTTGTGTTTACACACGTTTTCCGCCAAACAGGCGGGGTGTCCTCTGCCTTTTCCTCTTCCTCTTTCTATAGAAACTCGCTCCACAGGTGGATTTTCTATTCTTGGATGTACCCTGTGACCTGTATCTGTAACCAGGGATCGGCCACGTGTCTTTTTTCCTCTGGTTGTTTATGCCCTTTGCATTCATGTGCACCCAGGGAACGGCTGCTTAGCTGGGTTTCCCCCCTTGATATGTCCTCTGTTTCCTTCTGTGCCTCGAATCCGCTCCAATGTAATAAAGAACCCAAACTGTTCTATAGTTATATCAACGGCAAAACAAAAATAAAGGACAAAATAACAAAGCTTAGGGTAGAGGGTCAATTATATGAAGACACAGTGGGTATGTGTGAAATCATGAATGATACATTAACATCCGTGTTTGTGGAGGAGGATGACTATGTAGAACCTGTGGTGGAATTGAACGAGATACAGGGACTAGAGTCGATAGAAGTCAACAAGGATGAACTAAAATCATTGTTGGAAGAATTGGACGTGAGAAAATCTATGGGCCCAGATAACATTGCTGGATGGGTATTAAGAGAATGTTCTGAACAACTAGTGAGACCTATTTTTAATATTGTTCAACACTCATTAAACAAGGGGGAACTTCCCTTAGAATGGAAACAAGCAAATATAACTTCAATATATAAAAGTGGAAATAAAGAAGACCCGCTAAATTATCGACCGGTATCCTTAACGAGTGTTATATGCAAGCTTTGTGAAAAGATTATTAGAAAAAGATGGGTGGGTATGTTGGAGGAGAGGGAAATAATTTCAAGCAAGCAGTTCGGGTTCAGAAAAGGTCATTCGTGTATCACAAATTTGTTGAGTTACTATGATAGGGTAATTGACATTGTACAAGGGAGGGAGGGGTGGGTAGATTGTATTTACTTAGATTTCAAGAAGGCATTTGATAAGGTGCCTCATAAGAGATTGTTGTGGAAGCTCAGGACTGTGGGGCGGGTTGAGGGAGTATTATTAAAGTGGATGGAAAACTATTTAATTGGGAGGGAAATGCGAACAGTAATAAAAGGAAAGTTCTCCTCGTGGAAAAGGGTAAAAAGCGGAGTGCCTCAAGGATCGGTGTTGGCCCCAATCATGTTTTTGGTTTTCATCAACGACCTTCAAATGGGAATAGGCTCATATATATCTATGTTTGCTGATGATGCAAAATTAATGAAGCATATTACAAGTAGGAGTAGTTGTGAAGAATTACAGAGAGACCTAGATAAGTTATATGAGTGGAGTCAAACTTGGAAAATGGAATTCAACACGAGTAAGTGTCAGGTTCTTGAGATGGGAAAAGTAAATATAGACCTTCTTGGGGATATAAAATAGGAGATGAAATAATTAGTAAAGCTGTGAAAGCAAAAGACCTAGGGGTAGTTGTGGCAGACAGCTTGTCACCTGAACAGCATATAAATAAAATAACTGGTGAAACCTATGCAGTGTTGACTAACATGAGAATAGCTCTGAATTATTTAGATGAAGAGATGTTAGCAAAAATAATAGGGACAATAATACGACCAAGACTGGAGTATGCAGCAGTGGTGTGGTCTCCACACCTTATAAAACATAATAAAAAACTGGAAAGAGTTCAGAGAGTTGCCACTAAGATGATAGCTAGCCTTAGAGACCTGCCTTATGAGGAGAGATTGGAGAGGCTAAAGCTGCCAACGCTGAGGGAGGAGAGAGAGAGGTGACATGATCATGATGTTTAAGTGTGTGAAAGGTTTTGAGAAGATCGACAAGGGAGATTTTGTGGTGAGGGACGAGGGAAGAACCAGGGGTCATGATTGTAAGTTGAGGAAAGTTATATGTAAGTCTGATGTAAGAAAGTTCAGCTTCCCGTATAGAAGCATTGAGTGTTGGAATAAGTTGGATGGGGAGGTAGTGGGAGCAAGAAATATCCAAACTTTTAAAGCAAAATTGGATAAATGTAGAGAGAGAGACAGGACAACACGAGCTTAGGCTCAAATCCTGTATACTACAATTAGGTGAGTACAGGCGGCCTCTTGCTCCTAGATTGACACAGAGACTCGCTGAAAGGTCCCAGGCCTCCGCTCACGTGGCGTTGGTCCTGTGTGTATTGGATTCCCCCCTTTCTTCATTGAACTTTTACCGACCATCCCTACCGTGGCCTCCACTTTTGTGTCTGGCCTGCTGCTCCGCTCCTCGGACTTCACTGGGATCTTAAGCCCTACGTTGAATTCGCTTTTCCTGCCCAGTCCAGGACGTTCGCCACCCATTGCCGTCGACAGGTTCGGGTGGTTTTTCTGCTCGTCAGCCCCTGCCGACGTCCGCAGCCACCTCCTCCTGCCGGACCTTTTCAGTCCGGGACTGACGTTCCTGGGGGTGGCTTGGCAGGAGGCTTTCTTGCTTGTGCTAAGCGACACATGCTCCGTACAATGGGAGGTCGTGGCGAAGCCCTCGTTGTCCTCCTCCAACCATGCGAGTGGAGGTCCGTCGCCGGCAAGGAGCCCTGGGCCTGGGGCTTGGGCTATGGGACAGGCCACGGGGGGGCGTTGTATACGCTTCTCCCGTGGCCGTTCGTACCCGGTTTGCCGTTCCGTCCTGTGGGTGGACTATGCTGGCAAGTTCCGGGACCCTCGTCCTACGCTCCCTTGATCGGACAGGAGGGGGACAGGCCGGAGCGTGAGGCCCGCTCTCCGTTTTCGTCAGGACGGCCAGGTGGACGGGGGTTGGCCATGGTAGTTCCTTTCTCCGTGACAGGTTAAGGGAGGCTATGCTCCGCACAACGCATAGCTCCTCCTGGCCAATACCCTCTCCCCTCACCAGGCCGTCTCATTGACTTGGTGGTGGGCCTGACGCAAAGCGCCCGCACCGGCTTCTCCCTCCTCACTTCCGGCACTAGCCACGACGGTGGTATAGAAGGGCCTGGCCTGAAGGTGGAGGTATCAACCTCCTCTCGGGCGCCCTCCCCGTCATCGACGCAGTGTCTCTGGAGGTGGCCCAGGTAATCCGGTCCATGTATGGGGGAGGTGCCGTCGCGATAAAATCTTCTCCACACATTGTGTCCTGGACACACTCGCTGTAGTTGTCCGTGTCGCGTGCCTGGGGTTCACAATCGCTATTTAACAAGGCATGCCTCCCACCTTCACACTGAGGGCCATGGGACCTACACAGTTACTAACCACAGTTACTAACCCAGTTACTAACCCATATGTCCCCTACTAACTTCCTAGTCCTGCCACGGACATTAGTTCCAGGGCAGTAGTTCCCTTTCCAATGTTCCCTTACCCACTCTAAACCACTGTTTGGACACTTGATCCTCAGTGTTTTGGAGGACAAGAAGCCTAGAAGGGTCACTAGACCTGTTGTTGCTTGATTTCCTTTGTACACAGTGCTCCTGTTCCCCGGAGTCGGGTGTACGCGTCAACACTTCGCGTGTCGTGTTCTGCCCGTTCTCGTTCACGAACGTGTTCTGGGATCATTACCTTGGGTGGCACTGACCGTGCCTTTAGGCCTGCTCGGACTCGACCACCTTGTTCTGCTGGTCCCCTAACACTTCCCTGTATCGCCCCCCCCCCCCCCCCTTACTGGCTGTGGCCAGTACCGCGCTTGCTACATTATAGGTTTGACTCCTGCAAGGAGATAAAGAAAACCTAATATTTAGTAGTGGCCCCGTAATCATTGACGATTATGCCTATTACATAAGGCATCCTCTTCAAACACTCATTTACCGTAGTTTGAATCTACCGCGCAGAGCATAAAAAATTGAGGAGCCTTCATCATGAGCGCACGCAACCTCACTCATGGTTCGTCATTATGAAATTGGGTACTCACTACGAAAAAACTTCGTAAAAAATAACAAATAAAAATAAAATAAGAATAACTAATCATAAGCTTTCCATAACTTCGTGGATGTACTTGTGTGGATCTTTGACCAGGCGCTGACTTCAGGCGTCATTCTTCCTTCACTGACATATCAAGTAAACCAAAATCCTTAATACATCAACGAATGGGAAGGGGATGGTCGGGAGGGCCCCAATCGTCAATGATTACGGGGCCACTACTAAATATTAGGTTTTCTTTATCTCCTTGCAGGAGTCAAACCTATAATTTATTAGTGGCCCCTCCATCATTGACGATTATGCCTGATATCTAAGACTGGAGGGGGACATTCGTAATCATATTATAACTCTAGCAAAAGCAGATAATCAAACAACCACATAGTATTCTTACTTTGTAAAAAAATATATTTTTGTGCATAAACTTTATACAGCATATAAATATACAAAAAAGGGGGACAAGCAGGAGCGTGCTTCGAAGAAGCCTGCTTGGACAGAAAAGGGGTTAACTCCGAGACTCTGTACACAGAGCTGGTAGTTAAGAAGGCACCCCACTTAAAGTAAGTGGTGAAAATAAAAACATAAAAGTTTACATTTGCACATATAAACCCCATTAACTCGTGGATATATATCCAAAATTATACCCTAAAAATAAAAGGAACTCGTGTACTGTCGCAGAAGTACTGAACTCTTGTACTTCTGCAGAGGTACTTACATTACAAATACAAGTTGCGGCCGCAACTACTAAGATTACTTAAATTTATATGGCTTCACAGCCAAAACTATTTACAACAAGCATTGTCGTTCTACTATGATTGTACGTTAGTACAATTTCCTGCAATGAATACTACAGAGACATTTTATATCACAGCACCTACACCTTGTATCACAGCTCGTAAGCTCCGCACACGTACTCCGGCGGGGTCTAGGGTGTCCTATGTTACACTGACTGCACCCCCCCTCCCTCTCTTTTCTTCATCTAAACACTAAGTGACCCAGAGGCCACCTAGACTCTCTACCTTAAAGCTATACATGGCATGGAAGGCCTGTCTAACGCTACTGAAAGGTATCGAGTCAAAAAAGTATGATTAGAGGACCAGAGGTGCGTGGCTGCTATGTCCTCAACAGAAAAATTCTTAAGGAAACGCAAAGAGGTCGCCCATTTGCGTAAATCGTGAGCTCTACCCACAACGCCGGGATTACTTTCCTGAATGACGTTAACTAAGAGAGAAGCCAGTTTACGTTTCATTACGCGTTTACCCGTACTTGATACCCATAAAGCACCTTGTTGATTCCTAGGTGCGACTCTCAAATATTTGGTTAGCGCTTGCACTGGACATAAATTATGGTGCACCTTTCCCCTTTTCAACGCCGGCACCGTGAACTCTGAAAACACGTGATCACTGTGTTCATTCTTGGCGATGAACCCCGGGGAAGGGGCAATATGAATACAATCATTGAGCCTACCAAACCTGATGCAATTAGGTGTGTTGCTCATCGCCGCCAGCTCAGACACCCTGTTCCCAGTAGCCAAAGCCATAAGGAATACTGCCCTTTTTAAAAGTAAGTCAAAATCTGCAGTATTTTGGTACCGCCGGGAATGAAGTAATGACAACGCTTTGTCCAGAGACCAGGTAGGCATGAGCTGACGGGGAGGTGGGCGGAGTTTAAAACATGCCCTCATGAAACCTGTCTCCTCCGCTAGTGGTATGGTTAGACCTGTAAGGTCAAAGAATGGCATCCTAAGTGCTGTTAAGTGATTCTTTAACGTTACTACAGATAGACGTTTCTGCTCAAACAGATAGTTTAAATAATTAAAAACCAAAGCCACCGAAGGCACGGATTGTTCTGTTCTGAGTATCCAAGAAGTGAAAGACTGCCAATGCGATTGATACTGTCTCTTAGTAGATTGTGTGTATTGATTCATGAATTTATCG
Organism: Paralithodes platypus; assembly: GCA_032716605.1. Lineage (NCBI taxonomy): Eukaryota > Metazoa > Arthropoda > Malacostraca > Decapoda > Lithodidae > Paralithodes > Paralithodes platypus. The sequence goes on along the minus strand of CM064490.1, from coordinate 5,478,943 downwards.
GTCACGTTTCTACCATACGGAGTTAGCCATTTGGCCTCCTGAATGTCCATAATGCAAAAGTCAGCGAGGTCTCTAGGTTGCCAATCGTGTCTAAGTGGAAATACCCGACCGGGAGCGACACCGGGTTCGGGCACCACGTTTTTAATTGCTGGTACCACGCCTGCACCGGCCACAGGGGCGCGATTAACGAGACTACGCCCCGATAATCCTGTTGTTTGTTTACTACTTGGCACATCAGAGAAGCGTCTGGCGGCGGAAACAGATAAATGGAACTCCACATGTTCCAGTCCGTCACCAGTGCGTCGGGTCCTCCCGCCGGCGTGGTTGTCCGGCGGGTTAGGTACAGCGGGAGTTTGTGAGTCTCCTCGGACGCAAATAGATCCACTTGTGGACGGTAAGGCTTCGCAATCATTAGGTCGAAAATGTTTTTCTTGAGTGCCCATTCTACTGTTGTGCTCTGTCTCCGAGATAGAGCGTCTGCCCAAACGTTCGCTACGCCGGGGAGATAAGAAGCGTGAAGCTGAATGTCCAGCTTGTCGGCTAGTACAAAAATCTTTTCTGACACGTTTAGCAACCTCCGAGATCGCGTTGACCCCTGTTTCTGAATGCAGTGAACCGCATTCAGATTGTCCATCCTGAAGGCCACTGATTTGTCCCGCAAAGAAAAGCTGTGAGCTTGAAGGAAATACAAGAGGACTAGTAACTCTTTGACATTTATGTGGGAGGATTCTGAATGGGACCAAAGCCCTTGACCCTGATGCCCTTGGTTTGACTGAAAGCCCCAACCTATCGTGCCTGACGCATCCGTGTCCACCCATACCGTCGGCGGAGGAGAGGTCCATGACATGACTGAGTGCAATGTTTCCCTCTTCGCCCAGACCGCTAGTAAGTTGTGTATTAATTTTGGGATGGGCCATAATGTTTCCGCCGGCAATAGTGGAAAAAATTTGTTGCCCTCCAAAATTAAACGTTTGACTTTCAACCGGCCCAACTTTACAGTTAGTCGAATCCAGTTGAGAGAGCCGACCAGAGATTCCCAGACTCTCCGTGTCGTAGTCAGACTGTGAAGAAACAGAAACAGTTTCTTGCGAAACCTGTTTCGATTGTCCACACTCTGACTCAGAGTGAGAGCAGCTGTGTCCCAGACCAGCCCTATCCACTGGACCACTCGTGAGGGAACAAGGTTTTACTTTACCAGGTTTACCTTGAATCCTAGAGATTTTACATGATTTAATGTTATGTTGACATGATTGATGCATAACTGTTCCGTCTCCGCCACCACCAGCCAGTCGTCTAGATACCACAAAATCCTGATCCCTTGTTGCAACAAGGGCATCAGGGCTTGCCGGACTAATTTTGTGAATATGCGAGGTGCTAGGTTTAATCCGAACGGCATCCTCTGAAAGACATAAGTCTGATGCATGATACGTAAGGCCAGAAATCGTTGAAACCGTTTGTTTACCGGGACGTGCCAATACGCATCCGTCAGGTCTAAAGAACACATCCACCCTTCCGGCGGAAGTGTTAGCCTGATTTGATTCACTGTCAGCATCCGGAAGGACACGTTGTGAATGTGGAGGTTCAAATAAGACAGGTCTACGACCGGCCTCATCTGAACACTGTCCCTTTTGGGCACCAGAAAAAGTTTGGATGTAAAAACTGGGTAATTTTGAGGAACCGGGATGATAACATTCTTGGCAACCATCTCTTGGATCAGTGACTCCACCTCTAATGAAACAAAATTTGCCTTTGTCGGCTGACGTAAACGAGGTCGCCGGAGCCACTGCCAGGTGATGCCTTTGCGTGCCACCATCCTCGCCCATGTGTTTAAAGGCCATGCGCGATGATTCGCCCGGAACGACCCAGTTAGCAGACAAGGGTTCGCCGGCTGGACTACCCTCTGATCCACCCGCCGGAAGATTGGCCCTGGGAGTGAGAGAGACCCTAGTTTTTTGGTGGTGGTGGTGGTGTAAGTTTAGACGACTGGCCGGGTTTGGCTGGAGACGGGCGCTGGCCCGGCCTTTGATACCTCTGTCCTTTATGATTACCTGAAGACTTTCCTTGCTTGTATCTGTACTGACCTTGGGTGGAAGAGGATTTAGGCAAATGAAAGGGTTTTGCCCCACCAGACTGAGCTATAGCGACTGGTTTGGGCTTGGTAAAAGTGAAAGCAGGTTTCTTAGACGGGGCAGGACTGTGCTTCAAGGCCTGAGCCATGTTAAACACCGTCCTCCACACCTCCGGGGACATTAAAGAGGCAGTTAGAACTGGGGACATTATTACTTGATTTGCAATCCTATCCGGGAGCTTTCGGACTAGAGACATCCTTAGATCTTGTCTTGCCTGCACCGCCTCTAACAAGGCCGTGCGTATATCTCCCAGTGACTGTATAGAAGTCTGGAGAAGCAAGCGTCTAGACAGTTTGATAGCCTTTCGGACTTCCGTGTCCGCGATAGCCTGAGCAGATCTTAGCATTGACTTTGCTACCTGTTGCGTAACTATATACTGAGAAAATAGTCTATACGCCTTTCCCCGTAGCCTAAACTCCCGGTCTAGGTGAGTAGTGGAAGGTGTAGTAAAGGGATCTTTAAGCTCGCATAGATTAATTTTAGGGGCAGCTAAAAAAGCAAATAAAGCAGAGGGAACTCCGCCGGCAGAGTATACCGGGAGAGAGAACCAAGAATGGCTTTCTTGTGGAATTTGGTGTGAAGCTTTAGAAGCTTTAGTAGTTGCAAAGTTCTGAGCCTCGACTTCCCAGTCCACCCAAGGTCCCAGACCCAACTGCTCCACCTTCAAAACTGGATTCGCGGCTGAGTCTGTGAATGTCTTTAAACCTAACTCAGGTGTTCGAGCCGACAGCGCTTTGATATCATTGAACCCGTCATGTTTTGTCCAGTCCGAAAATAGTTTTGAAGCTGATACAGGGGGTAGGGCAGGTGTAGAAGAATATACAAAATAATCATGATGATAATAGTTGGGGATGGCCTTAATACTAACATCAAGTACATTTCCCAGCATATCTAGAGCCCTTAACTTCCTAGATTTATTCCCTTGGATTACCCACTCCCGTGGTACCGGGAGCTCCCCTGACATAGTGGATTGTGCTACCTCTGGCTTTGCTGGTACCAATGATACCCAAGATTCGTCTGGCCCGTATAAGAGAGGCATAGCCCCTTTTCTGATCGGGGCTTTGTCTAACGGGGGAGGATTTACGTCTGCTACTACTCGCACATTGGAAGTAGTTAGTGCCGCCGAAGTTGGCCTAGTAACCATAGTAGGTGATACAAGGGGAGTGAGCGGAATTTGTGTCAAAGCAACGGAAGTAGCCAGAGGTCGGACATTCGATGTTGGCGTGGAAGCTCCCAGACCAACTATAGGAGCCTCCGGTTGCTGGCCAAAAAACTTAGTTAAAGCACTCGCTAGTAACCCATTAATCTCATCCTCCGTGACAAATTGAGCAGAGGAAGAACTATTAGGTGAAGCATCCCTATTCTGAGAGTTATCTACGAATGAACTAGACTCGTGAATTCCCACCTCAGAAATAATAGAACCCTCATCCCTTGCCTCCGGTCCCTCCTGAGAGGATTCCGCCGAGGCTGGGACCCCCTCATGTTGCCATGTTAAGTCAGGGATGGAAGACGGGATCTCCGCGTCCCGGTGGACTTCAGCCACTACTTGTGTTGCCCGAGACGGAAGTTGAGCTGTCCCTCCATGGCTGGGAGTACCTCCAAACTCCCCGGTCTTGGCCGGAACTCACTTGTGAGCCAGGCCCCACCCCAATAACTGAGCCCTCACTCGAGCCCTCTAGCGGGTTATCACTGCCGGGAGAACCCCTTAAATCTAAAGTGAGAATATTGGAACTGGGAATAATATTTGGGGACAACCTGTCCGCCGGTATAACCCCCACCACAGTCTCTGACTCCACTTCCGACCTGTCAGATTGGACATGAGACATGTCGGGAGTAGAGGCAGAAAGCGAGGTTCGAGGCTCCGGCGAATGCCGGGAGGACTTTCGTACATGAGACTCTTTCTTAGAAGACTTGTGACTCCGCCTCGACTTCGATGTATCACTAGAACTGTCCTTGGTCTTGTCTGTCCTACTCTTCTTCCGCGAAGGTGAAGTCGAGTGACTATGTGTCTGCTTTCTGAGAGGAGACCGTGACCTGGACCTAGTTCTTGACTCCGAAGCTGTCGCCGGTGGAGACGGCTCTCGCGGTCTCTTAGATGTGCCGGGGGAGGGAAGAAGCCCTTTACCCAGCCCAGTCTCTGCCGACTTAGTTACTTTACTTCGGGAAGGAGGACGTTTAATTGGGGGGTGCTGAACCAACAAACGGTCCCACAGAATTACGTTATCACACTGCAGTGCGCCACTGTAGTAGCATAATTAGTAAGAAGTTGTCTGACCTCGCGTAATGCAACCGCCGCGGCCAGATTTTCGTGCTGTAATACTTTAATACTCAGCTTACTACAAAAGGTACAATTCTTCGTCACCCACAAACCCCTTGATCGGTCCAAGCATTTGACACAACGAATGCACAGAGTACAGTAGGGTCCCGCATAAAACGTGTTCGCATAAAACGAGTCTCAATTAAAACGACCGACCTAAAATATTAATATTTAATTTTCGATCAGAACGAATGTAATCACATAAAACGAGTCCGCCGCCAAAGTGGGGCAAATCCGAGGAGTTTTCATATAGAGCGCCGAAATATCGTACAAAACGTACAAAATATCGTACTCTTTCATATAGAACGCCGAAATATCGTACAAAACGTACAAAATATCGTACACTCCTGACGGAAATTTACGCTTCCAGTGAACATTGACGATATTGGGCCACCAAAATGCTGTGTTCACATAAAACGAAATCGCATAAAACGCCCTCGTTTATCGACCATATTCTCGTTTTATGTGTACAAATGTTTTATGTATGTGCAAAAATAGGGATCCCGGAACATGAGGGCATTGAGCAAAGAGCAAAAACAGGGGCTAGAGCAGCCATGGCAGAGACTGGTTAAAAGCTAACTCCCCCCGGGCCTCACCTGGTCCTCTGTGGACCCGCCGGAACTCCGCCCTGGAAAAAAACAAATTTCCAGGAATTAATGCTCATAAGGTTAAAATAATAATAATAATAATAAGCATGTTACTTATTTCTCATAAGCGCCAATTTTTCCGAAGAATTCACTAGCGCTCGAAAAGAGAAAGAAAAAAGAACAAAAATCAATGCATCAAAAGAAGGCTTATATACAACACACACTCAACAATCACTAGCAGTGGCAAAATAGCCTAAACTCTATAGCCATCTGTCATGACACCTCTCTCAAGATCATAGCTTCTCTCAAAGAGAAAAGTCTTAAGTTGTCTCTTGAAGCATTCAACAGAACTCAGTTGTCTCATGGACAGCGGCAACCTGTTATACAACCTCGGAGCCATGTAGGAGAAAGACCTCTCAAAGAAAGAAGACTGCTGGAAAGCCCATGGTTCATCAAGACGAAAAGGGTCATTGTCATGACGCACAACTACACCATGGTGTGCCGGTGGGTGCCTGAGCAGCTCCGCAAGGTACCTAGGCTCACCAAATTTGAGAACCTTAAAAGTCACCAAACACAACTTAAATTCTATTCTTGCTCTTACTGGCAGCCAGTGCAGTTCTATGTGAAGAGATGTAGTAGGAGTTCTAGGTGGAACACCAAAAATTAGTCTTGCGACCCTGTTAAGAACAGACTGAACTTTCTTCAAAATATAATTTGGAAGACCCACCAACAGGGCATTGCAATAATCAACACGAGAGAAGACCAATGAGTGAACCAACGTCAGGAGGCAACGTCTGGTTATAAACGGCTTCACCAAATAGAGATTTCTGATGTGCAAGTAACAACTTTTAACTATCTGGTTTACATGCTCTTTGAAATCTAATCGGGAGTTCACATATACACCCAGATTTCGAACAGAGTTGGCCGGTCGCAGCTGAGATCCACCCACATTGATGAAGAGGGCACCTACTATATCATCAGCTCTTCTATTTCCTCGGATGATGAGAATATCAGTTTTTACCATCATTTAGTTTAAGTTTTCTCGCTCTCATCCACTTCTTGATATCAGACATCAACAATTCCATCTTACTCCGTATATCAACTATATTTGTGATTCTCACATAAATCTGGGTGTCATCTGCATAAAAGTGAAAGGTGACATTATGTGCACGAAGCAGAAGAGACAAACTGCTAATATAAATTATAAATAGGATAGGACCTAAAACTGATCCCTGCGGAACACCATACTGCAGGGGTGTCGAGTCCGAGACCACTTGATTTACCATCACACTCTGGGATCTACCTGACAAGTACGACCCAAGAAGCAAGAGAGCGGAGTCACGCACACCACAATCATAAAGATCACTCAATAACAACTCGTGATCCACTGTGTCAAAAGCCGCAGAGAGATCAAGCAAGACCAATAGTGAGGCCACACCATTGCAAATGTTCTCAACTAGATCATTATGTACTCTAATCAATGCTGTTTCAGTTGAATGATGCTGTCGGTAAGCAGACTGAAAAATTGGGATAGTTTCATTCTGCTGAAGTAGTGGTTGTAATTGGTCAAGTATTGCACGCTCTAATATCTTTGATATGAAGGACAGGTTGGAGACAGGACGATAGTTCAACATGTTCTCAACATCAAGTCCAGGTTTCTTTAGAGTAGGTCGGAGCAGTGCATGCTTTTCAGAATGTGGGAAGCTACCTTCAGAGAAGCACTTATTAATTATTTTGGAAATATACTCAACTGTGTGATCATAGACTCTTGGTAGCTTGGAAACATTTATGGGATCCAACGGGCAAAATGTTTTATTGAGGTTTCTTATGTAGGACGAGATCATGTCCACCTCTACTGAGTGAAAGGATGAGAGGACATTATTAGGAATGTGTCGGGGTTGGAGTACAACTGAAAGTTCTTCACCAACAGAAGCATCATCCAGTTCCTGTCTTATGCGAGTTATCTTGCCAGCAAAAAATGCCACAAAGTTGGCAGCCAACTCAGCATCAGGTACAGAAGGTCTTAAGCTGACTCTTGTTTTTCCAAGTAAACTGTTTACAATTGAAGCCAACCTCCTCTGGTCGTTACCACACGAGTCAACCTTTCCCTGATAATACACTTTCTTTTCATCTTTGATTTTGTGGACCACAGCTCTTCTGGCTGACAGATATTGCAACCATGTAGAGTCTGTTTTATTTTTCCGCCATTCACGTTCAGCTCTTCTACGCGCTCTTCTAAGAAATTTAACTCGAGTGCTATACCAGGGCGAATCATCTCGTACTATGATTTTCTTCTCTACTTCTGGACAGTGATGATCGAACACTAATTTAAGTGCATTTCCATGCACCTCCACCAGCTCATCTGAAGTAAGGTTGGAAGTATCAATACTTCCCAAGTACTGTTTTACTTCACTGCTAGCCAAATTTAGGTCTGCATTTTTATAATTTCTAAATCTGATTTAGAGAAGGTTTGTGGAAAGTACTTAGAATATACGGAGTAGAGGGCAAGTTGCTGAAAGCAGTGAAGAGCATGTATGAGGGTGCAAAGGCGGCAGTACGTGTGGAGAGTGAGCAGAGTGAGTTCTTTGACCTGAATGTTGGTTTGAAACAGGGGTGTGTGATGTCCCCGTGGTTGTTTACTGTATATATGGATGGAGTTATGAAAGAAATACTATCAAGAGCAGTGGATGTTGGTGTATCGCTGAAAAGGGAGGGAATTGAGTGGAAGCTACCTATACTGCTGTTTGCGGATGATACAGTTCTGATGAGTGATAATGAATGGGAGTTGCAGGGTCTGGTAAATGAGTTTGGAACAGTGTGCGAAAAACGGAATTTGAAGGTAAATACGGGGAAGAGCAAGGTTATGGTCTTCGAAAGGGGTGAAGTCACAGAGTGTGAGGTGAAGCTGAACGGTCAGGCTATGGAGATCGTCAACTCTTTTAAGTATCTGGGCAGTGTGTTGAGTAAAGATGGGACTATGGATGAAGAGGTGCGGGAGAGGGTACAACAGGGGAAGAGGGTTGTAGGAACGCTAAAAGCAGTAACAAGAAATAGGGTGGTCAGTATGGAAGTGAAGAAGTCCTTGCATGACAGTGTGGTAATCCCGACACTGACTTACGGAAGCGAAGCATGGACGTTGGTTGAGAGACTCAGACCAAGAGTGAGAGCAGTGGAAATGAATTACTTAAGGAGTGCGTGCGGAGTTACATGGAGGGATAGACAGACTAATGAGGAAGTAAGAAGGAGGTGTGGTGTGGAGGTAGATGTGCTGGAAAGTGTGAAAAGGAACAACTTGGGATGGTTCGGCCATATGGAACGTATGGAAAGCGAGAGAATGACTAAGAGAATGACTAAGAGGGTGTATGAGAGCGAGGTGGAGGGACAGAGGGGGAGAGGTAGACCGAATATGAGGTGGAAGGCTGGAGTGAGGAAGTACATGAACGAAGGTGGTGCTGGTTGGGGGGAGGGGCGTCGACTGACTGGGGACAGAGGTGCATGGGGGCGGTTCGTTCGTGGCCACCCCTTCGGGGATCACGGCGTCAGGCAATAGATAGATAGATAGATAAATCTGATTACTTTTTCATGTGTGAGTGGCTTAGGGAAATCAAAGCTGAAAGTAATCAAAGCATGATCAGAGGTATTAGGGTCAGCATTCTCAACATCAACATCCAGGACACCACCACAACCCACAGGAGAGAAAACCAAGTCAAGGGTGTGTCCTAAGATATGAGTTGGGTGGGACACATGATTTACAAAATTGTTCTGATCAGTCAACTCAAGGAACTCAGGAGAGAATGGCTTCAGATGAGGGCTGTCAACCCAGTAATTAAAATCTCCACATATCAAAAGTCTTCCGGTTTTAGCAGAAAATTCCTCGAGAAACTGCCCAAACTCTTCCATAAAACCCCTATCTGTGCCACGATGGCCAGGCCTATAGACAACTGCCATTCTTAGAATTTGTTGATGGAGTTTTATTTCCACTTCCAACAGTTCATAATATGGCTTATTTGCAAGATATTCACCAGAGATGTGGAGTAGACAACTGCCACTCCACCACCCGGATGATCTCCCCTAGGCCTAGGAACATTTATTATGGAATGGGTTTTAGGCAATGCCGCCTGCATAATATTCAGATCTGACTCGAACAACCAGGTCTCAGTGAGACATAATACATCAAGGTTACGTTCATCCAAGATCTCACAAATATGATCCATTTTGTTACGCAAGGAACGAACATTCAACAGACCCAGTTTCAACCGGCTCCCATGTGCATTTTTCAGTTTTTTGAACCTACAAAATTGGTGTTCTCAATAACTTTATTTCTCTGAGCTGTCATTAAAGGACAATTTCTACTTGAGGCGAAATGATTTGGCGGCTCCGTAGCTGATGTGGAGCTCATACAATTTATACATTTGGGGGAAGTCTTGTTGGTGCAGTCTTTTGAGTTATGAGTACCGGCACAGAAGTTGCATTTTGGATCCTCATTTTTCCGATAACACCTGTCACTGGTATGACCAAAGCCCTGGCAATGGTAACATTGTGTTACCCAGAAGCGATCATATGCACGACATCTCACAAGTCCAACATACACAGAATTGCCATCATCCACAATGGAAGAGCGTATTTCAGGTGACATTTTTACTACCGCAATCTTAGTGTGTGCATCACTCTTTTGCTTAGTGAATAGCAAATTCATAGCTAAGCCATCGTCGACCAGGGACTTTATTCTTGGGTTCTTGTTGAGGATGCTGGGAATTATCTCATTATCCTCAGCGTCATTAGCAATGCCTACCAGAGTCATTTTTGGCATCATCTTCTTCGGTTCGGAGACACTGAAGGCACTGTCCACCCCCAAATACTGATTGATGGCCCTTCCTGCATCTTCTTTGGCTTTCTTGGATGGAAGTCGTACCACCAGTACACCTGAATCAGTTCTAGTAAACTTGTTAACCGGAACCGAAGCCAAAGCAGTCTCGATTGCCTTTGTATCTGGTGGGCTTACTGGCTCGGAGGATCGGTCTTTTGGCTTCACTACCAGGACCTGATGGTCCCAGACAGTTTTTTTCTTTCCACCATCTACCACCTCAGTGGTGCGTTTGGTCAGCTCCTTTTTGGTCTCCACTGTTTCCCTCACTACCTTTTCCTTGCTCTTCAAAACCTGCACTACATTCTTCTCAAACTCTCTTTTCTCTTTTTCTCTCTCTTCCACCTGCTCCTTCATGATTTCTTCCAATGCATCCACCTTAGCATTCCCCACCCTTGTCCACTCATCTTTCTCCTCACTTATTACTCCCTTTACTTTCTCACTTAAATGGCCCTCATACTCCTTTAGCTGCTCCTTGAGTGCCATGTTCTCCGCCTCCAGCTCATCTACTTTCCTTATTACAGCATCTAGGTTAGCAATTAATGGCCCATCTGCAGTTGCTACTGAACTGGCTCCACATATTTCTATCAGTGACTCCACCTTCACACCTATATCTCTCCTCCAATTCTCCATAACTCCCTTCCATCTTAACAGACCCATCATCTGTCTCTTCACTACAATCAATTGATCCTCCACTTCATTACCCTCTGCCAGAAATCCCTCAAATTCATAGCTCTCTTCATCTCCCAATAAACTCTGCCTCCGTTTGCCTTGGCCGGCCATTGTTTATATTTATGTAGCCTACAATTAAAAATATACAAAACACTTAATAAAATTAGAGTAAAATTAAACTACTATCTATCTATTGCCTGACGCCGTGATCCCCGAAGGGGTGGCCACGAACGAACCGCCCCCATGCACCTCTGTCCCCAGTCAGTCGACGCCCCTCCCCCCAACCAGCACCGCCTTCGTTCATGTAGTTCCTCACTCCATCCTTCCACCTCATATTCGGTCTACCTCTCCCCCTCTGTCCCTCCACCTCGCTCTCGTACACCCTCTTAGTCATTCTCTCGCTTTCCATACGTTCCATATGGCCGAACCATCTCAAGTTGTTCCTTTTCACACTTTCCAGCACATCTACCTCCACACCACACCTCCTTCTTACTTCCTCATTAGTCTGTCTATCCCTCCATGTAACTCCGCACGCACTCCTTAAGTAATTCATTTCCACTGCTCTCACTCTTGGTCTGAGTCTCTCAACCAACGTCCATGCTTCGCTTCCGTAAGTCAGTGTCGGGATTACCACACTGTCATGCAAGGACTTCTTCACTTCCATACTGACCACCCTATTTAAACTACTACCTGGGATAAACCCAGGTAGCGCCGCCCCCGTTTGTGTCACCCTATCTTGAAAAAAGAATAAATGGAAAAAATAAATAGAAATGAGTGTTTGCGAGGTCACCACGAGCAGGTGGGGTACGACTTGATTACCTTCCAAAGAAGGTAACCCAACCGAGGTGTCGCAAGTACTAGGCAAAGATGAAATATGAAAACTTTAACCGTGTTTTGGGCCTTCAGCAGTAGCAGATACGTCACTCGGAAAACTAAACCCCATTGGTTACGATACTGCCACTGCGCAAAATGTTCTAACACAAGTGTTAATGAACCGCCGGGCAACGAGACGTAATACACCACTATTACCTCTCGTTACCCTGTAGGTTCATATGTAAAGATATTTGAATATCTTTACGTGCCCAAAAGATTTAAGAATATCCTCCGACATGATATAAAGACAAGCAGTTCTTTATAAATGACGCAGTCTTCCCTGTGATATAAAGTTCACCGGGAACACATAATAAGACGCCGGCCTCCTTATTATAACGCAGTTAACCAGGTTAAGCCCATCTTAATCATTAGATCTGACTCCTCTCGAAGCCTTCATAGATCGCCGTAAGTTGAATGTCTCGATACCCAATTGTATCCCTCAATTGTTTGGCTAATCCTACCGAATTGCAAATCCGTGATTCCCACCCTCCCGAGGTTCAACCGCCGGGTGAAAATTAATAGAAAAGTTAACCCCAATTGTTCCTATCCCCACTTCTTTGCAAAAGATCGCCGGGGTGAAAAGACTAATCAAACAAAACAGCCCAGTTTTTCAACGGCTTTGCAAAACCGGGAAAAACTATAGTCAACAGGTGTCCGCATGAACCCCTAGTCGAATCGGGTAAAGCCATTCCGCCGGGAAACACACAGTAAGCCTGAACACAGGCCCCACTACAGAGACGCAGTTCTGTAGAGCCCTAAAGCCACCACTCGCTGGGGGAAACTAGCCTATTTTAACCACGCGTGATTAAAACTCGGCAACCAGCCGGATTTTCTCGGTGCAATCGAGAAAACCCGCCGGAAAAGGCAACCCACACCCACCAGACGCAATCTGAGAACCAGCCGGATTTTCACGGAGCAATCGGGAAAACCCGCCGGAAACGGTAACCCACACCAACCAGATGTAATCGGAGGTACACAAATAGTGCCTGGAATAAGCCAATACACAACTTATCCAGAACACACATGACACAGTAGTACATATTTATACAATAAATCAATAACACTTGCACATGTAAAAAAGCTACGAGAGGCTGGCTAGGCTTAAGCAGACGGAGTATCGCTTAAACATGTCGTAATAAAAACAAAAAGCACTGAATTATATCACAACAGGAACAGCCGCCAACACACCTCGAAGAAATATACCCCGGAGAGGGAAGCACTGACACGGGACCTAGAAAAAACTTCACTAAGTGAAGAAAAATACGCTAGGAACGTCAGAAAACAAACAAATAAGGCAACTTCATCAGAAAGATAAAAAGAAGCCTAATAACGCGTAGTTAAAGCCAACTAAATAACTAGGCTAGCTAGCCGCGAAAACGTTTCACGCGTCCACCACGGGACCACGAGGGTACGCCCGAAATAGGCGTCCCAAACACACGACCCAAATACACTGAACTGCGGGCAGCCCGCCCATGACACTCCTGCTACGCATATCCTAACCTTACTCGATACATCCCAGAGTAAACAAATGAGAAAAAACTCACTAGGGACGCAGCAAATGCGGAACGAGCGGAGCGTGGGGAGACACGTCAGGGCAAGATCCACACAAGTACAGTACATCCACGAAGTTATGGAAAGCTTATGATTAGTTATTCTTATTTTCTTTTTATTTGTTATTTTTTACGAAGTTTTTTCGTAGTGAGTACCCAATTTCATAATGACAAACCATGAGTGAGGTTGCGTGCGCTCATGATGAAGGCTCCTCAATTATTTATGCTCTGCGCGGTAGATTCAAACTACGGTAAATGAGTGTTTGAAGAGGATGCCTTATGTAATAGGCATAATCGTCAATGATGGAGGGGTCACTAATAAATATGAGACTGTCACGGGGTCGCTCGGGGCTCGCTCGCTCGCTGCAGCGATGCCCTGGACTGCTCCCCCGGCGGCTATCTGGATAGACACAGATGCATCATGTGAGGTGGGGTGGGGCTCCCAATCTAATATGGGTCGTCGACACCACGGCAAGTGGTCAGGGCTCTTACGCATATACACTGACATAACCGACACAGGGTTATGATCCCCCCGCAGTGCATTTATTTCTTCGTACCTCTCCATGTCCTCGGCCGGGCTGGGTATACCTTGGATTGCAGAGGTGGACAGGTGCACGCCATTTGGCGCTCTGCGCTCTGCGATCCGGTGCGCATTACCAATATAGAGGAGCGCGGAGCGAGGAGCGGCAAAAGTCTGAAATCGGAGTGCAGGTGGGGAGCGCAGCTAGAAATTCGCGCTCCTTTCTGGCGCTCCGGAGGCGATTTTTCCTGTCAACAACAGGTACAAGAACGTCATTATCGTGTACAGTCATCGTACCGTTCGTACGGTGTTACTCACGGTGTTAGTGAACTGTGATACAGTGACACTATGATAGTGACAGACTGACAGTGTTACAGTTGTTAACTTGTTTTTTTTTTTTTTTTACTTTTGCTAACGCAAAGTAAACCTTACGGGCAAGTTACGGCTTACGAAGGGGCCTAAGGGTAAGTCTGGCAGTGGCATAGCCCGAGCCTGTCTGACTGTCTGATAGTCAAAAGACACTATAGACTTCAGAGACTTTTATCATTTTATGGTATCGATACTATCGGAATGTTACTTGAATGTATGGGTGGGAGGGTGGTTTGGGGGATGGTGGGGGAAGGTAGAAGCGTAATTGACTCGTGTTACAAATATGAAGCCGATTGGTGAGGTAGTTTCGCCACCACAGATTTTATTTGTTTTCCTTTTCTTCGTACGGATACGCTGGAAGTGGGTTGTGGGAGGCAGTTGGGGGTGTGGTGGAGGGAAGGCATAAGGGTAAGGCACTTGTCACACAAATATGGAACCGATTGGTGCAATCGTTTCGCCGCCACAGATTTTCTTTTTTTTTCCTTGTGAGGCGACCGATAGTCAGCGAGTGGGTAGGAGGAGGGGTTTGGGGTAGTGGTGGTGCCGTGGTGGGTATGCAGAAGGGTAAGGTACATGTGGTAAAAAACTAAAAATATGAAAGCCATAGGTGCAGTCGTTTCGCTGCTACGATTTTTTTTTGGCGAGTCAGTATATAATTATATACGGACCTGGCACTGGGCGTGACAACTGACATCTGACAAGACCCTAGTCCCGGCCGTATATATATAATTATTATAAATTATATACCGTCGGACCTGGCAGTTTCGGACCTAGTTTCTCAGTTTGGACAGTTTCTGTAATTCTTTATGTCATATCATAGATATCAATGGACAGTCACAATGTCACAAACTCACAATGATATCAATCATATCATATCATTGACATTTGCAATGATATCAATCATATCATATCATTGACATTTGATTCATTGATATGACATAAAGAATAACAGAAACTGAGAAAGTGAGAAACTTAAACAGTTAAACTTCAGAAAGACACCATGACTTGAGGTTTTTTTGAATGTTTTGAATTCTTGGAATTTAGTGAAGTGAAAGACAAAGGACAAAGTGAAGGACAAAGGTAAATAATTAAATAACTTCTAGAAGCTGTTTTGTTTGTTTTGTTTTTTATATACCTATTTTTGGGAGCGCGGAGCGCGGAGCGGGAAGCGCATCGGGTCTGCTGACAAAAGGAGCGCGTGAGCGCTGCCGCATTACCTTATGTCTGATGAGCGCGGAGCGTTGCCGCATTACCGGTCCCACCGGAGCGCGCCCACCTCTGTTGGATTGCGTTCAACCAACGTGTCACCTGCTTCGTCATCCATCCTGATTTTCTTCATGCTGTATTCGTCCCATACTGTATTTTCTTCCTTTCCCTGAAAAAGGGGGGGGGGGAGGTATTTTTGTATGCTTGTACAAAGCCTTTCTTTCAATATATGTATGTCCTGTCTGTTTAGTATTGACGATGTAGCTCCTACAGTTTTTACATTCTGACTCCACTGTCTCCAGGTATTGTGTTGGTATGCTTATACATCCTACCCATGTCATGTAACTACAGAGTGTCCTATGATGACGTCCGCCAGCTATGCCATGCCTTGTGTTTTTGTGAATACTTTTACACTTGGCTTCACTTTAGGATTTCGCTCTTACAGTTTTTACATTCTGACTCCACTGTCTCCGGGTTTTGTGTTGGTATGCTTCTGCTTCCTACCCATGTTGTGTAACTACAGAGTGTCATATGGTGACGTCCACCATCTCCTGTGTCTCTTCCTCCCATACTGTATTTTCTTCCTTTCCCTAAAACCGGGGGGGGGGGGGAGTTCTTTTTTGTATGCTTGTACAAAGACTTTCTCTTTCAATACTTGTATGAACAGTACTGTCTGTTTAGTGTTAAGGATGTAAGTCTTAAGGTTTATTACATTTGGACTATACTGTCTACGGGTTTTTGTATTGGTATGCCTATGCCTCATACCCATGTCTTGTACTTAAGAGTGTCTTCGGAGGTCATCCACAGGCTGTGCCGTCCTGTTTGTTATTGTAATACTTTACAGTTTCTTACAGTTTCTTACAGTTGATCCTCTGGAAAAAGGCAAACTAGGCCTGTGTATCCAGCTCAGTACCAGTACTTGCACTGCTGCGGTCGTTCACGGTGTTGGCGGCGGCGGTAGCAGACGCAACATTTTTACTATTCTGTATTTTTGCTTTATAATCAAACTTCAAATCTTGTCTTCCCCATGCTTTATCAAGATTACTTTCAAACTCCCTTATTGATTCGGAATCGACTACATTACAATTGACTTCACCTTTCCCATGTTGGTGTGCCATTCCAAGGTCGACATGACCTATTCCTTTACCTGCCTGTGCATTTTAGACCCTAGACTGATACGCTAGTAACTGTATTTTCTTAATATGCACCATACTGTTACGCTCTTTTTTCCCGATAAACTAAAAAAATTATTTGTTTATTTTCTTGGTCCTCTACTTTGCTAAGGCTTGGGTTTTTGTGGTTTATTGGATGTCCGCCTCCAATGTGGGATTCAAGCCCTACGTTGGAAACGTAGAGACTGCTACTAAATTGGGAGGTTTGACGACCTCCCTTATAACCAAATAAGGAAAACCTCTTATTTGGTACAGTCTCGGAGTATCCAACGACAGAATATCCCGCCCTCATGCCGATCCCCTGCCCATCCAATCTACACTGATTACTTGATACATAGATACTTTTGCAGGTACTGGAGCAGGCTCATAGAAAATGGAGCATGGCTTAGAGGAGAGCAGCTAGATTAACCCTCCAGCCCCGGCTATGTATTATATATATATTCCCTGAAACCCGGGTGTTTTGGCCGAAAAACGTCTAGGCTAGGCTGCCGTATATTTGTTAATCTGACTGCTTCCCGCATCCCCAAGCGTAACTGTGTTATTTACCTGTAGAATGGCGTTAAGTAGAGCTCTCTAAGTCGACTGGTTGATTTGTGATGATGATTTCATTGGAGATAACTCTATGGCAAAAACAGACACTTTACACTACTTTTCGATACTTAACAACAACATACAGGCACACACGAACAAGCGACGCTCTCCTTCTTGTGGCCGGAGATGCGGGGCGTCGGTCCAGCCGGCTGTTGTTTACATGCGTCGGACCGACGCCTCGCACAAGAAGCTCACAGGCTTTCAACCACTGGGCGTTCAAGAGCCCTTCCGGGTACCTGTTATATGCTTTTTTATGGGCGTTCAAGAGCCCTTCCATGGTGAGAGGGTTAAATGGGTAACTACTGTATAACAATTCTTTCTCTACTTCGCTTTCTCTACCTTCTTTAGTCGTCTCGGAGTGTGTACAACGTGCCTAGTAGTGAATTGAGGTTCAACTCTAGAGATTGTTTAGTACTTCGCGTGAGTACCGATAACTCGGCCCGCTGTGGAGGCGGCTAAGATCATAAGCCCTACGTTGGATACTCCGAGACTGCTACCAAATAAGAGGTTTTCCTTATTTGGTTATAAGGGAGGTTGTCAAACCTCCCAGTTAAGACTTAAGATTCGTAACCGAGGTCCCGTATGTTAACAAACGAGACCTCACTTGCTGTATAGAAGTCCATCTGCCAACATCCAATATTAGTGATTGTAACACCAGGTGTAGATAAAGGCCTCTTTGTAATTCACTCCATTTATTATACTGCATGGCGAAGAGATTACTGCGAACAATAAATAATAATATAGTAATGTTTCAAACTATTTTGCTATAACATAAGTCATGAACGCTAACCGTTTAAATGCAAAGCCAAATTTAATACTTATGATAAGACACAGTCGGCCCAATAAGTAATGCCTCGGCATATATTTTATCAATAATTTGTATTAGCAATGTCTAGACTTGACATTCATTTCAAGTGAGATACACAAAAATATTCTAACACTTACACACCCTATTCAACATCGGACATACACTAATACAGCGCAGTGCTAGCCAAATGCAATGACAGCCGAGACATGACTTACTAGCGCGACCGTACTTAGTACAGTGTCTAAGCTATTAGGCTACCACGAATAAATGCCAACAATAGAAAACTAATGCATTAAAGCAACAACAATATATAAAGATTCCTGATTTCCTCAAATCATCAAAATATAATCTAATGCATATCACAGAACACAAGTCATATACAAAATACTCATATGATTAACTTACCAAAACAGTGTGGGCTTACACCTGTGTTCCATCAAACAATATTTGGCCACGTCACCACTCCACTCATGACTGCAATTTGTAATTACATAAGTATTACTAATTAGCAAAACTGTTTCTCATTTAGTTTAAACAAACTATATTTACACATATGCAAGGCATTACATTGATCCAACTTTATATAACAAGAACACTTATACCTGTAGTATATTATGCCACAAACGACAATACAACCCCGCCGCTATTTGACTTGTTTAAACAGCTTAGGAAGGACCTGATCCACCTCTGACCCTCTCTATTTCCAATTCACAGAAAATCCTTCCAACAACAGCCACACACAGAAAACTAATCACTATCCCGTAAGGGTTAATACAATTAAGCACCACACTCACCTCTACTGAGAGACCCTCCAACCACCACAGCCCAGTCAATACTGAAGTCCCCCAGCAACAAATAAATCCATTTAACTTGTGCATGAAATATCAGCTTCAAGTGAAACACCTATTGCTTCACAGCGACCCGACCCATAAACAAATTAGATCCAGCTCCGATACACTCACCACCGACCACCCCCAAATATGTCAACCATAAACTGAAAGGATCTGGAAACTGAGCGCTAATTTCTGATATTGAAATCTGATACCACCAAGTTTCAATATGAAACATATTTAGTATTTATAAGACTTAATACCTTACCAGAAGTATATTATGTATATACAATGACCTATCTTAATTATACAACATCTGCCGACTGCACAAAATGTAATCCAGGCCATTACAGTGATCATCAATTATCTGTTACATCCTCCACTCAACTTCTTCAATACTTTGCTCGACATTCAGATAAGCCTTTTCTATAATCACTGGGACCCATATTATTTTATGAGTGCTTAAATTTATGTTTTACATCATCATTTTCAAGGTGATTATTTCCTGTTTCATATACTGTATAATTATACTGTAGCTCTTGTCTCCACAGTCCAGACAAGATATGGTCCTTTGAACTTTATTTACTTTCTCCTTCTTGCCTTTCTGCCTATCTTATTTAGTTATTTGACTTTTCCCCCACATAGGCCTATATTTTCGGCAGGCCTAGGCTACCCCTGCAGTGTTTTTCCCTGGTGCCGGTCTTTAGCCTGGCTTTCTTTCTCGTGGCCGGGAGTGTTACCGCACTAGGCCATATTTGCGCAGGGAGTCCTCATGTTCTCTTGCCTTATTTTTTTGGCACTTTTTTGCCTCTTCTTGCTTATGTGGCGGGATGATAATTTTTTTTCGGCTGCTGCAGGCGGTATAGGTAGTGGATTCCAGCCCGATCCAGCAGCATACCCTCACCCTCTTAAGACCCTAGCGCTCTTGGGACACAGTTTCGTAGATCGCATTTACATTGATCAACCCATTTATAAAGACTCATTTGTTGTGCATAAATTTGCAGTGCCAGGAGCTAGGTTTTCTACTATAAAAAATACACAAGCATGGAGGGATTTATTGAGGAGACAGCCGGAGGTAACACTACTTGTACTGGGTGGTAGTTTTTCATTGTAATGGGAATGTTGGTGATACAGGGTGGGGCAGAGAGGACGGACGTTTTTGAAATGGCTATTACTCAGCCCCAGGGGGAGGGACATATGTCCGACAGGTACCATTCTGTCCGTGGTGTCTTAGCAATTTTTTTTTTTTCTTTTCAGTTGAAGCCATGGCGCTGTGGACGATAGAGCAGCGCGTGTTTGCCTACGACAGTTACGTGAAGAATAACGGGTCTGTCACAGCAGTTCAGCGTGAGTTTCGTCGCCACTTCAACATTCACCGAAATCAGGCTGTTCCCACCCGTAACACAATCTTACGTTGGGTTCATGCACTTCGTACACGAGGTACACTAATGAATAGGAGACCGGTGGGGGCCCCACGAACGGTTCGGACCATTTCCAGGTTTGCTGACACTCCTTGGCCCCCTCGCTCCCCTGATTTGTCCATTTGTGATTTTTTCTTGTGGGGAAACCTCAAGGCACGTGTGTATGAGCATAAGCCCCGTACATTGGACGATTTGAAGGAAGCTATTTGCGTGGAAGTCGCCCAAATCGACAGAGCAATGCTGGAGAGAGTGGAGGCCAACTTCCAAGAACGCCTTCAGAAATGCATCAATGAAAACGGACACCACATGAGCGATGTTGTTTTCCACACTTGATTTTGTCAAATGCTAATTCAATATGAAAACATTGATGTCAATACAATTTGTTTGAAGCTAAAATTAAAGATTTTGTGAATATACCAAAATCGTCCGTCCTCTTTGCCCCACCCTGTAGCTTGACTTGACTTTTGGTGCGCTTGGCCTAGCCTAGCTTAGAATTATTTCAACATGCCTGCCACCCTGTCAGAACTTAAGAAAAAGAGAGGGATAGCAAGGGGCTGTTTGACTAGGCTAACTAGGGATTTAGACGCCTTCATTGATCGGGCAGATGCGTCCGAGGTGAAGGGCAAAGTTACCCTGATTCGCAAGCGCCTCAATGAACTGGAGTCAGTCAATGACCATCTTTACGAACTATATGACGAGACCGTTGACATTGTGACTATAGCTGGTGACGATGACGAATACTCTGAGACCATGGAAGCGATTGTGGCTAAACTCGAGGCAATATACAAAAAATCCCCTACTCTGACCAACAGTAGTGCCACGGCAAAGGTAGCAGGGGTTAAACTACCTACACTTCATCTTCCCAAATTTAGTGGAGACCCGGCAAGGTGGACAAAATTCTGGGACCTCTTCCGCTGTACCGTGCATGACCACAAAGAGTTGTCAGATGTTCAGCGTTTCACATATTTGCACGGGCAGCTGGAGGGGGAAGCACAGAAGTTGTTGGGGGGATTTAGCCTAATCGCCAGTAGCTACGCCACCGCAATAGCCCTACTTGAGAAGACATACGGACAAATAGACCGAATAAAATCCGCACACATTACAAACTTTAATTATCTGCTCCAGTTTATGAGGTAGGCACGCTCAAGAAGTTCTATGCCGCTTTCGAGAGTACCATTCGATCCCTCAATACGTTGGATGTCAGCGTCGATGAAATATGTACCGTCATCCTAATGAATAAGTTACCAACACCACTTCGTGAAAACGTAAAAAGAGCAATGAAATCTACCCCACTCGAATTGCAGTCTTTTATAGAAAATTACCAGGCAGAGGTGTTCAATATGGAGGGAGTCACCAGTGAACCAGTACAGTATAATGCCACAGCTTCTACATTTTCCACCGTTAATAAAAGTACCGGTAAAGTAAAAATGCAAGCCGAGCCCAGGAAATTTGCTTGCTATTTGTGTAGTAGTCCGAAACGTGCGTAGTACAAGTGCCCAAAATATCAAAGTAGTAAGGCTAGGATAAATAGAGCTAAAAATCTGAAGTTGTGTCAGGGATGCCTCTCCAGGGAGCATGGGGGGGCGCGGTTGCACAAATACTAAATTAAGGTCCCTGCCGAGTATGCAATGGCAGGCACTTCCGCGCATTATGTCTCCAATCTGCTGGAGAGGTAGCAAGTCGAACTACAGTTGCGACAGTTGGTCCTGATGTGGCGGCGTCTACGCCGTGGGGCCACCTCCCGAGGCTGCCAACCGCGGATGGCTGCCGACCCTCCACGGCCGAACACAAAATCAACGACCAGTGGAGGAAAACCGGATGCCGGCCGCGGGGAGCAGTTTCGGGAGCCAAACCGTCACAACCATCCCCTGCCCCCTCCCTGGGGGCACGGGTCCTTGGAGCAGCTTCGGTCGCGCCGGGAATTTCCACACCTCTCACACCACACACACACATCACACAGTTTTTCCTACACCGAGAAATGACTCTCCGGCTGTCATTTCTCGAAGACTTCTTCTAGCCGGAGACATTGAGAGCAACCCAGGACCCACGTACACATACATATGTCCAACTTGCTCAAAACCCATCACTTCGAGTCGCCATACTAAGGGTTCAGTTCTCTGCAATTCATGCGGGAACTGGACCCACTTCACCTGCACAACACTTGCCTCCAAGAAACACTACACAAACACCTGGACCTGTTCCTCATGCCCCTCCCTCTCCCAGTCAAATCCCTCACCTAAAACCCGTCCACCTCTCCTCCCCAACCCACCTAACCTTCCCATATCATCCACTCCCCCCCCTAAAACCCGTCCACCTCTCCTTCCTAACCCGCCTAACCTTCCCATACCATCCATATCCTCAACTCAACACACCACACCCCATCCTAATCCATTCCAACCCCCATCTCCTGCTCCCCAATCCCCACCCCCACCTCACCCATCCCAACCCCCAGCCCCTCGCTCACCCCCACCCCCACCCTCACCCTCACCCTCACCCTCACCCTCACCCTCATCCCCACCCTCACCCTCACCCTCACCCCCACCCTCACCCCCACCCCCACCCCCACCCCATCCTCGTGCAGCAGCACCCAACATACATCGTGCACATAACATTAACATTCTTCAACTGAACATAGATGGCATCAACACAAAGAAACACGAACTCTCACACTTCATCAAACAACACAACATACACATTGCCATCTTACAAGAAACAAAACTCCGCACAACACAAAAAACACCCACATTTCATAATTTCACCACCATCAGACAAGACCGGGCTGTCGGTGGGGGCGGTGGACTCATCATCCTGGTACACAAAGAAATATCATACATAGTAACCAGTGTACAAACCAAATCCCTCCTCCCCCCAAATGATAACACAACAGAAATACAGTCAATTAAAATACGCACTGGCAACAACTCCAACATAACCATCATAAACACATACATCCCTCCCCAAACATCCCCTACAGTACCAAATGAATACAGACCACACTTACAACACATCACAAACACCCCACACACGCCACACATCATCCTGGGTGGTGACTTCAACGCCAAAACGTCGGCCTGGTTTGTCGACAACCCCGACACAGACAGAGGGCTGGTACTACAAAACCAAACCGATAACCTTATCATCCTTAACGACATCCATCAACATACCCATATTCCTCACCAAGCCCTCTATAACCCATCATCTCCTGACATCACCTTTTGCTCCCCAAAACTCGCCCCCACAACATCCTGGAGGGTGGTCAGAACCTTAGGCTCTGACCACCTCCCGATCATTATCACCACCAAAACCAGACTCACCCCAGCTAGCCACAAACACACATACACCAATTATAAAAGAGCTAACTGGGAAGCATTCACAAATGAGACAGAACAACACTTCACAACTCTAAACAGTACACCCATCACTAACATCAACAATGCTGTACACATACTCAATAAAACTATCCAAAACGCTGACAAGAAACACATTCCAAGAGGTAACAGAAAAAGACACAACCCCAACTTCACACCAGAAATTCAAAACCTCATCAGACAACGCGACATACTGAAACACTCCCCAGCACCCCACACACAAGACATCACACAACAAATTCAAGCACTCAACACCCAAACTAACAACAAAATACAAGAACAACAAAAATTAAATTGGAATAACTTCCTACAAACACTTGATCACAAAACAAACCGCAAAAAACTCTACAAAACACTAAACAGCATCACACTTTCCAACAGCAACACAACACAATCACATGCTGCAATCACAACAACAGACACTACTCCTTCATGTAAAAAACAAGCAAACACTCTCATCAATCACTTTTCACATGTCAGCCACCTAAAACCTCACAAAGACGACCGATGTGTCATCCGACGTAAGAGACAATTCCCCACAGATCCTGACTATACACCCTTCACCAATCACCAGACAAAGCATATCATCAACAATCTCAAGCACTCACCCGCCTGTGGCCTAGACAACATAAGCAACATACACCTCAGACACCTGGGACCACAAGGCATACAAGCACTCACGAACATATCAAACTACAGCTATTCACACAACACAATACCAGACATTTGGAAGCATGGTATCATCATCACATTCCCCAAACCCAACAAAGACCCCACGCTACCCTCCTCGCACCGCCCCATCACACTCCTTTGCTCCCCCTCCAAAGTCATGGAACGCCTAGTATTACAACTAATTACACCTGACCTACCCCTAGCTCCAACACAACATGGCTTTAGGCCACTGCACTCCACAAACACTCTTCTCACAGACCTTACACAAAGAGCTTTCGACGGCATCAACTCAGCTAGACCACCACACAGATCACTATTAGCCACACTCGACATTAGTAAAGCCTTCGATGCCATCCCCCGCCACAACCTAACAAACAAAATCTACAACACAAACATGCACAACAACACAAAAAGGTGGCTGGCCAACTTCCTAGCAGGCAGATGTGCACACGTATCTTTTGCCGGTCAGAAATCTAAAATCAGAAACTTTCCAAACGGAGTCCCACAAGGATCTGTCCTATCGCCCGCACTCTTCAATCTGTACATGCACGATATAACTACACCCAATACGCCCCAAATAAACTTAGCCTCCTATGCAGATGACATAACACTCACATGCACACACCATGACCCAAAAAGAGCAACAGATCTCCTTCAACCCTATCTCAACACACTACATGGCTGGTGCACTACAAACAGACTTAATCTAGCCCAACCAAATCCACCGCAACCCTGCTCACAAGTTGGACAGGAGAACACGAATACATCCCTCAACTCACCATAAACAACACACCCTTAACACATACACACACACCCAAAATCCTAGGAGTAACATATGATACTCATATGACATTCAAACAGCACACCACAAACATTAAAAAGAAACTGACACACAGACTTAACGCCCTCAGGTCACTTGCTCACACAAAATTTGGACACAACAAAGAAACTACCACCACAGTATATAAACAATACATTAGATCTGTGATGGAATACGTAGCCCAGCCTGGGCTTCTAACCTAGCTGAAACACATCATAAGACCTTACAGACTATTCAAAACAAAGTCCTGAAGATCATTACAGGCTGCACAGCTACTTCACCCACAGATCACCTACATCAAGAAACCAAAATCCTCAAAGTCAAAGACCATCTGGACATGAGAGGCACTCAATTCCTGGCAGCAGCCTCCACGAACCAAGACCATCCACTAAACTACATGGCAACACACCCACAGACACCAAGAAATATCAAAACAACACCCAGCACACGGTATCACACACAATTATTGTCCTCTCTCCCTCCCTGCCCACCCCGAACCAACTTCCAAAAGCACATCCATACTCATATCTCTCACCGATCCATCCACTCACTCACAGACAACACGCAGCTGCATGCACGACCTCCCGAAATCCATCCTTCCGAATCCTCCCTTCCTCGCGAGGACAGAGTCCACCTGGCCAGGCTGAGATGCGGACACCACCCAGCTCTCCTGAGCTATCAGAAGAGACTGGATGACTCCGTTGTCGACGCCTGCCCGGGATGTAACACAGCGCCCCATACCATTAAACACATCATAGAGGACTGCATTTCACACAACCACTTACGCCAACAACACAATCTACACTCAATGAGAGCTCTGTGGGAGAGCCCGATCATGGCCATGGCCTTTCTCAGGGACTCGGGGCTGTTCGGCCAGGCAGCTTAGGGAACAACAACAACAACAGTTGCGACAACTGATCCTGCTCCAACCTCCACAACGTTTTCTGTAGCGTCAGAGAGAGAGACAGTAGTTTTGCCCACAATTATGATGCCAGTTAATAACAATGAAGGTTATTACCATTATCGTGCTTTGCTAGACCAGTGTTCCCAGCGCACTTTTGTTCTGCGGTCCTCTCTACCGTCAGTACAGTATGTTGCATCGGGAAGAGAGACATTGAAGCTGCAAGGGTTTACAGGAGCACAGCGCGAACAGGTGCATGAGGTAGTCGCCCTGCAGTACAAGGATAGGGATAGGAATTTATCCTTAATGGCAGTAGTATTAGACTCTTTACCAGAATACAAGGTATCAACAGGCATCAAAGGTGTAGTAGGCAAATTGCAAGATTCAGGGTATAGGCTAGCCGATTCATTCATAGGCAGTAATGTTAAGCTAGACATGTTGATCGGTGCCGATTATTACTATGACTTAGTGCTACCAGGATATAAACGGGAGAGCAATTTAGTGTTGTTGCCCTCCAAGTTTGGGTACGCGATTAGTGGGTCATACAAGGATCATGTAGCCAATACCAATGTTGAAGTCGTGACATTGTTAAAAATTGCGGTCAGTTCAATTAGTGAGTATCTACAGACAGACAATGAACCATGTAGTCAAGATTTGAATAAATTGTGGGATATGGACAATTTAGGTATCAAGTCAGAAGAGATAGATGCAGAGGCTAGGGATACACTTAAATTGTATGATGAAGCTGTAACCTATTTACTCGAGCAAAACCAGTATTGTGTCCGTTTGCCGTGGCGCAGAAACAGGCGACTTGCCGAACAATTACGGTCTGACGATAGGAAGGTTACGGGGCCTACAGAAGAAGTTTATCGCGAATCCGGCGTATTGTCAGCAGTACTGTAATGTTGTTAAAGATCAGCTAAATCGCGGGTTCATAGAGTCCACTGATGAGGAAATTATCACCGATTCGCCTACACATTATCTTGCCCACCACGGGGTTGAACGCGACAGCAAAACTACTCCCATTCGCGTCGTGTTTGACTGTTCGGCCAAATTATCACCTTCGGCCTTAACCCTTCCTACCCGGTCTGCCTTAGGTAAGGACAGCACGAAAGAAGGGCAAATACCCGGTATGCCTTATCTAAGGCATTTTTTTTTTTTTTTTTTTTTCTGTGATTGAGGGAGGCAAAAGGCATAACTGCCTATAGCGAGTGCCTCCCCCATAGTTGAAAGAGTGACAAGGCCAAAATCAAGGGACGTTCGAGCCAAAATGCCTGGACACACGGAGTTTGAAGCAATTTAAGTCATAGGAAGCGGGAAAGACTGATTCTGGGAGAGAGTTCCAGAGCTCAGCTGTTGAGTAGAAGAAAGTTTGGGAGTAACGTTTCACTCTTGGGTTGGAGAGTTGCACAGAGTAGGGTGAGATTGAGTTGCAAGACGGGTACCACGTGCCCTACGTAAAGGAGGTGGTATGCACTGGGATAGCTCTGAGGAACACTGATTATAGTAGCGATAGAATAGCGAGAGAGATGCAACATTGCGGCGGAGAGAGAGAGATTGCAGAGAGTTGGTGAGTGGACTGGAGTTAATGATACGAAAGGCCTTCCTTTCAACCTTGTCTAGGAGAGTGGTGTGAGAGGAACCTCCCCACACATGTGAACAATACTCAATACAAGGGCGCACTATGCCCCTGTACAGAGCAAGAAGCTGTGCAGGGGAAAAGAACCCCCTAAGGCATGAGCTTAATAGCCTAATTAAGCTTGGTCCGAATGCCGTGCGTACGACGTATGTCAACAAACCCAAGCGTTCGTCACCGCACCTCCGAAAACAAGAAGGAGAAGACACCTCAATGTTTTTGTTCTGACGTCATGACGAAATTAGTGTCTAAAAAGCCCCCATATTGGCAACATCTCTGCAATATTGGCTCCACTGAAATCGTCATCACAACTGAACCAGTTGACTTACAGAGCTCTACTCAATGCCAAAATACAGATTGAAAACCACACTACGATTATAGATGAGTGGGAAAGTTCTAGCAGTGAAAATAAACATAAATACGGTAGCCTAGGCCTAGATGTTTTTCGGCCATATCGCCCGGGTAGGGGCGACCGTCATTGGGTAAGACAGCCCGGGTAGGAAGGGTTAACCCTCCAGCCCCGGCTATTGTATTCTATAATTTTCCAAAAACCCGGGGGTTTTGGCTGAAAAACGTCTATGCCTAGGCTACCGCATCTTTGTTATTTTGACTGCTTCCACATTCCCGCACATCCCCAAGCGTAGATGTGTTTCGTACCTGTAGAATGGCATTAAAGTAGAGCTCTCTAAGTCAACTGGTTCAGTTGTGATGACAATTTCATTGGAGATAACTTTGTGGCAAAAACAGCCACTTTACACTACTTTTCGCTACTTAACAATAACATACAGGCACACACGAACAAGCGCCGCTCTCCTTCTTGTGGTCGGAGATGCGCGGCGTCGGTCCAGCCGGCTGTTGTTTACATGCGTCGGAAGGACGCCTCGCACATCAAGCTTACAGGCTTTCAAGCTGCCGGAGCCTCAGAGCCCTACCGGGTAGCGCGGGGTGTATTTTTTATGGGTTTCTCAGAGCCCAACCGGGTCTGGAGGGTTAAGCCTCAATGATTGCCTGTATACGGGACCCTCTTTGGTTCCAGATTTGGCGAAGGTGATGTTGAAGTTTAGATGCAAGCTGTACGGGTTTATAAGCGATATCGAGAAGGCGTTCCTCATGCTCCAGTTGGACAAACGCGATAGAGACAGTACTGTACACGCTTTCTGTGGCCTAGAGACCCCTTTAACGTAGATTCGCCGTGTGATGTTTTTCGTTTCAAAGTTGTATTGTTCGGTGCTACCTGTTCCCCATTTCTATTGAATGCCACCATCTTAAAACACTTATCGCAGTTCAATGATGTGAATCTCGTCAGCCGAATAAAAAATGGCCTGTACATCGATAACATTCAAGGTACCGCGGACACAGAGGACAGTCTTATCTCTGATTATTGGCAATTCCAGCGTGCATTCTCGTCAGCCCACTTATACTTACGGGAGTGGGTGACCAATAGTCCGCAGTTGAAGTCCATTTTGGAACCGTATGATGGGATGGCTGCCGATCAGTCGTGCCATAAGTATTTAGGCATGCAGTGGCAACCGGGTACAGATAGACTTTCCTTTGGGCATCGGGATTATACATGTAAGGCTTTACCTACCAAGCGAAAATGTCTTAGCCTAGCTGCACAGTTGTTTGATCCTCTTGGCATCTTATTACCAGTTAGCATCAGGTCGCGGTTATTCCTCCAAATTCTATGGCGTACCAAAATTGGGTGGGACGAGACTATCCCTTCTGATTTACAATCGACCTGGCAATCGCTGGTGGCAGATTTGGACAATTGTCAGAGTATAAGTTTCGCACGTCAAATCATCTCGAGTAAACGGGTGGAATTACACGCGTTTAGTGACGCGAGTAACTCCGCGTATGGTGCTGTAGTGTACCTGTCTGATGGAAACCAAAGTGCTTTAGTCGCTGCCAAGGCTCGAGTAGCACCCATCAAGACTGTGACAGTACCTAAATTAGAGTTAACTGCCTCCCAATCTACCCAAGGTCCTGGACCCAACTGCCCCACCTTCAAGACTGGATTAGCTGCTTCGTCTGTGACGGTTTGTAAATCAAGTTCAGGAGTGAGAGCTGACAGAGTCTTAATGTCATTAAACCCATCCAGCTTAGACCAGTCTGAAAACAATTTTGAAGCTGAGGCAGGGGGTAAAGCTGGCTTAGTAGCATACACAAAATAGTCTTGGTGATAATAACTAGGTATAGCCTTTATGTTAACATCCAGTACATTTCCCAAAATATCCAAGGCCCTTAATTTCTTTGATTTATTGCCCTGGATGACCCACTCACGCGGTACTGGGAGTTCCCCTGACAAGGTAGGTTGGGCGAGCTCTGGTTTAGTGGGGGTCAAAAGGACCCATGACTCGTCTGGTCCATAAAGCAAGGGCATAGCTACCTTTCTGAGAGGCGCCTTGTCTAGAGGGGGTGGATTGACATCCGTTATAACCCTTACATTCGAAGTGGTCAATGCCGCCGTAGCAGGCCTAGTAACCACTGATGGTGACAGAGTGGGGGGGTTAGGGATCTTAGATAAAGCAATAGAAGCCATCAGAGGCCGTACCGTAGAACTTGTCGTGGGAGCCACCAAGTCCACTGTGGGAGTTTCCTGTTGTTGGCCAAAAAATTTAGATAAAGCATGACTAAGTAGCCCATCAATTTCCTGCGCAGTGACAAATTGAGTTGATGATGAACTTACTGGTGAATCATTAATATCCTGCGCGGCGTCTAAGCCTGAACCTGACTCTTGCCCTTCCATCTCCGAAATTATTGAAACCTCGTCTTTCTCCTCCTGATCCTCCTGAGAAGACCCCGCCGAAGCTGGGGTACCTTGCTGCCAAGATAAGTCAGGAATAGAGGATGGGATCGCCGCGTCCCTGTGGACGTCAGCTACTGTGTGACTCGTTTGAGTCGGAAGTGGGTGGTCAGACCCTGGCTGAGCAAATCGCCAAACACCGAGGCCCTGGCCTACACTCTCTTGGGAGTCTGAAACATTCTCAATCACTGATCCCCCTGAACTCTCCAATTCCAGGGTTAAAATATTAATGGGTAAATCCTCTTTAGGGACAGGCACCGCACTGGACCCTTGAGACCTAACACAAACTCTGTCTGGGGTAGAGGTACGATGAGAGGCACTAGAAGCTGGTGAATGTAGGGAGGTCTTTCGTTTATGGGAATCCTTTTTTGGAAGATTTATTGCTACGGTGTGACTGTGAACTACTCTTTGATTTGGAGGATTCATCGCCGTGACCACTGGTGGAACTTTCCGTCCTACTCTTCTTACTCGATGGTGAAGAGGCAAGATTAGATGACTGGCGTCTGAGAGGTGACCTAGACCGAGATCTCGCCCGAGACGAGGAGGCGGACGCCGGGGGTGTAGGCTCTCTTGGACGTTTCGGAGTAGCAGCAGAAGACACAGAACCCTGACCAGTCTCCGCCGGCTTATGACAAGTGACTCGAG
This sequence comes from Paralithodes platypus, assembly GCA_032716605.1. NCBI lineage: Eukaryota > Metazoa > Arthropoda > Malacostraca > Decapoda > Lithodidae > Paralithodes > Paralithodes platypus. The sequence goes on along the minus strand of CM064490.1, from coordinate 5,448,189 downwards.
AGGAACGTTTAGGGGGAGGGTGTTCAAAAAGCAATCTATCCCAAAGAGGGACGTTGTCACATTGAAGTGACTTATGAGCAACAATCGTAGTGTATGCTGACATCTGTTGCCTCACTTCTCTTAACGCGACCGCCACGGTCTTATCATTGTCGCATAGGACCTTGACAGCTAATTGGGAGCAAAAAGAACAATTACGCATGACCCACAGACCCCTTGAACGGTCTAGACATTTAACACACTTTATGCAAAGAGTATGCGCAAAAATAGGGATACCGGCACAGGTAGGGGTAGTGCATAAAGCAAAGACTGGGGCCAAGGTCGCCATGACAGAGACTGGTGGGGAAAACTACCGCCGGGTCTGTATTGGTCCGCCGGAGCCCAGCTCTGGAAAAAAAGAAAATTTCCAGGAATTAATGCTCATAAGGTTAACCCAACATGTTCGCACACAAGTGTTAATAACCCACCGGGTAACGAGATGTAATGACACAACGATCACAGCTCGCTACGCGTGGGGCTCAGAATATCTAAACATATCTTTTTAAGAAAGTGAAGAATACCCTCTGACATAATATAACGGTCCAGCATGGCGTTAATAGTCTTTCTGGTGGTGACTGTCTCCAGATTCAATTTTGGAACAAAAACAACCCCCCATAAAGACGCCGGCCCTTGAAATATTTTAGTAGAATAACACAGGGCAGGCTGATACGAGATCTGATTTCTAACGAATTGTCACAAAAAGATCGCCGTAAGTATGAAGGCGGCGATACCTATACGTATCCCTAAAATAAGTGGTTAAATCGAAATTGAATTGTAAATTCCTTATTACCTCCACCCAGGAGCACCCGCCGGGTGTAAAAACGATGTTAACCCCCAATTGAACCTTCAATCGCCGTAAGTGTAAAGGCGGCGATACATAACGTATCACTTAAAATGGATCGGTTAACTAACTGAATGACTTAGTTGTTCATCCCACCCTACCAAGGTACACCCGCCGGGTGAGATGTCAAAACGTTAACCCCATAAGTTCCTGTCCCCACTTCTTTGTAAAAGATCGCCGGGGAGGAAAGCCCTTAACAACAGCTAGGTTTTTTCTTGTAGTTTGTAAAACCGGGTAGAAAAACTTCATAACATATGTTCGCATGAACAATGTTTTTTGATGGGTACAGCCATTCCGCCGGGAATCAAAGGTAGCCTGAAAACAGGCACCAACACAGGAGACGCAGTCCTGGAGAGCCACAGACACCTCATCGCCGGGGACACAAGCCTGTGTTGAAACCACGTGTGGCCCAACACGGCTCTCGGCCGGGTTTTTTTCATGGTGAAACCGAGAAAAAACCCGCCGGAACCCACCCCGTTCAGACACCATCTGAACGAACAACGGACACGAAGGAAAGCCACGCACGACTAGCCTAAGTCCACACAATAATCCGTGGAATTAGCCAATACACAACTAAACCAGGAAACAAACATAGTCCGAGGAATTAGCCAATACACAACTAAAACCCGGATACACATGACACAGTAGGGCATATTTATAAAAATAAACAATAACACTTGTACATGTGGCAAAGCTACGAGCGGCTGGCTAGGCCTAAGTAGACGGCATAAGAAATGTTGAAATATACACAAAACACTGGAAATATAACAACAGGAACCACCGCCAACACACCACTGTAGCAAAAACTTCCGGCAAAGGGAAGACTGACTCGGGACCCAGAAAAAACTTCACTAAGTGAAGAAAAATACGCTGGGAACGTCAGTAAGCAAAGCTTACCTCATCAGAAAGATAAAAGGCAGCAATAATTAACGCGTAATGAAAGCCGCCTGCATCACAAGCTAACTCAACTGTGAAACGATCACAAGTCCACAACAGGACCACGAGGGTACATCCGAAATAGATGCCCCAAACACACGACCCAAAATACACTGCACTGCGGGCAACCAGCCCAGGACACTCCTGCTACGCATATCCTAACCTTACTCGATACATCCCGGAGTAAACAAATGCAGAACCAGCGGAGCGTGGGGAGACACGTCCGGGCAGGCTGAGCGCAGAGCAGAGAAGGAAGAATGACGCCTGAATCAGCGTCTGGTCAGAGATCCACACAAGTACATCCACGATATGATGGAAAGCTTATTAGATAGTTATTCTTATTTTCTTTTTGTTTTTATTTTTTACGAAGTTTTTTCGTAGTGAGAACCCAATTCATAATGACTGAAGCCATGAGTGAGGTCGCGTGCGCTCATGATGAAGGCTCCTCAGTTTTTAGATGCTCTGCGCGGTAGATTCAAACTACGGCGGATTAGTGTTTGAAGAGGATGCCTTATGTAATAGGCATGTTCGTCAATGATGGAGGGGCCACTAATAAATATTAGGTTTTCTTTATCTCCTTACAGGAGTCAAACCTATAAATTAGAGTTAACTGCGGTTTTGCTAGCCGCACGTCTTGTTCAATTTATTACAGAGGCACTCAAGGATCATCATGAATTCAATAATGTATATTTATGGTCCGATACTCAGATTGCGATTGCATGGTTGCGCAGTCAGAAAGTGTTGCCCGTGTATGTCAGTAATAGAGTGAACGAGATCCATGGATTACTTCCCAATGCTACTTTAAGATATGTGTGCACTAATGATAACCCGAGCGACCTGTTGACTAGGGGCATTACCGCCAAACAGTTGTCCGATTCTCCGTTGTGGTGGCAGGGGCCTTCGTGGCGGCTGGGGCCTTCGTGGCTAACTTCCACAACAGAGTGGCCAGAAGATCGAGCAACGGCCGTACCAGTTCAGGTAGACTTTCCCGTAGAATCAATGGCCGCAGCAGTATTCACTCAGGATATTGATGGCATCACAATTGCTTGGGACAGATTATAGGTTTGATTCCCGAAGGGAAGTAGAGAAAACCTAATATTTAGTAGGGGCCCCGGAATCATTGACGATGTTGCCTATTAGTATAATAGTCTCCATTCAACACGTACGTCAGTCGTTTGAATCAACCGCCGCGGGGAAGAAAGTGATTCATCTTCATAAGTGCAACGCTACTTCTCTTATGGTGTCGTCATATTGATCGGGTACCCACTACGAAAAAACTTCGTAAAAAATAAGAGAACAAAAAAGGAAAAAGAATTTCCACTTTAACCCTCGGAATCCGGAAGGCCTCATATGAGGCAAAATGCGCGGCTAAAAATCGCCGCTATAATCATCAGAACTCGGCAACCACGTGTTGTAGCGACGTCATCTCTACGGCATTCTACAGACAACAAAAAGTTCTACAATTTGCAAAAACATTGACTGCTCTAGGTGGTCTCAATCATTAGCCACTGAATTATGAAGTTTGACTAAACCAAAATTCATATGAGGCCCCATGGGTTAACACCGTTATTCACAAGCTTTCCACATTCGGTGGATTTTCTTGCGTTGTGGCTTCTTACCGCCTCTCGCCAAGCGCAACAATTCGTCCTTCAATGATATATCAAGATAACTAAAAATATATCAGCGAATGGGAAGGGGATGGCTGGGAGGGACGTCGTCGTCAATGATTCCGGGGCCCCTACTAAATATTAGGTTTTCTCTACTTCCCTTCGGGAATCAAACCTATAATTTAATAGTGGCCCCTTTATCATTGACGATGTTGCCTGAATTCCAAGACTGGAGGGGGACATTCGTAAATATCAAACTCTCAATAACCGCATGGTTAAGTCAAGAAACCTCATAACAGGAAAAGAAATATTAATTGTTTTGTTGTGCATACAACATTATAAAATATGAAAGAGTGGGAGCAGTGCGTTACTTCAAGGAAGCCTGCTCCAACAACAGAGTCCTCATGCATGAGTTGTTTGTTGTACCGGGTGAGACAGAGTTAGAAGCAACAAACCCTTCATCACCCCGACCCTGAACCTATGCTGAGCTCAGCTAGGTTCCTGGGCGTAGCCATATTGACCAATATCAAACCTACTGAAGCTAGTGCAACTAGCCAGGAACATACTGGGGTCACTATCTGACCCATATCGACCTTCTGAATCTAGTGCGACTAGCATAGAAACTTGAAAATCATATAACCGTAGGGAAAAACAATTCTTTGTTATTCATAAAATATAAGCTGGACAGTTAGAAAATGGAAACATTTACAGAGTCACTTCGGACTTCTTGTAATCTAGTGCAACTAGTCTCGAAAACTGAAACACGAAAAACATTCTTTTATTAATCATAAAACATGAGCTTGAATTAAGATTTATAATCTAAATTCTCAATTCTTTCTAAACCAAGTAATCCGAGCTTCTAAGCTCATACATATCTAATTTTGGGCACAGCCCGGCATAAACAGCGCCTAACTTGCCCTATACCAACTTGTAATCCTGTGTAAGGGAGAGTTCCTCTCTTGTACTGGGATCCACATATCCCCCCCCCCCCTTTTTCTCTGAAGCCCTATAGGGCGTAACTATCACAGTACTAACAACTAGGAATACAAGGCAGAACCACCGGAGTGTGTCCATGGACAGACTTACGACAAATGTGTTTTTTTTTTTTTTAAGAAAATGTAGTTTGTAAATAACAAGGGGAAGTAACTTTTGCCATGACAGACTGTCCTGATGGCACTTCCTAAGTCTATTACCGAGCCCCGCCTCCTGGGCGAGGATCAGCGCGTAACTGACTCAGTCGACTATCTCAGTCAGTCCGCCGGAGAATCCTTAGACTATCTCAGTCAGTCCGCCGGAGAATCCTTAAAAGTTCCATTAGGCGGGCATCAAGTAAGACACTCGGGGAACCTGAGCCGGAGGCCTTGATGGCCTCCCGCCGTGACCCCCGCCCTTCTCGGCGTAACCCAGCCGGCACATAGACATTATGGTGAAAGGTTGATATTATATCTAAAACATAATTTACAATACTCCCGAGGTCAGAGAAAGCTCAGGGACAGCGCGGCTAGCCACTAAGATAGGGATGATCCGGCTATTCGTAGGTTGACCTACGGCGGGACCGTTTTTAAAAGTCATTTGGGATTGAATGGGAAAAGTAGTTTCCCTTGAAGGGATGAGTTGTAGAGAACTGAAATGGCCTAGGGATTAACCGGGCCGTAAGGTGGTCGGGAGCCCTGACCGAAAGCCTTAAACCACAAGGATCGTAGAAAACGGACGTGTCCGTAAGGTCAAGTGAAGCCTGCTAACTGGCTTGAAGCAAGGGAATGTGGTTATGATTCTATATGGAATAAAAATAAGAGAAAGAAAAGAACGAGAGTGGCTTGAAGGGCTCCCGTTTCTGACCACGGAACTTCAAAAGGGGTCGGAAAGAAAGACCCCGGCCGGCAGTGATTGGTTTGTAAACATTTTGCCCTGCTGCTGAGACGTCCCTGACCCTGGGAAAGATTTTCCGGGTGCATACAACTTGGTTAAGTATAAAGAGATAGGCCCCAGTCCATTGGAGATAGGGAGAAAAAACCCCGCCGGGGTGACTTCCCATCTCCAACGGCGGGGGACGATCTCTTAAGGAACATCCGGCACCCAGACGTGCTGAGGGCTGGAATTGTTTAGTATAGTGAGGAAACTAATGTGTTACACCGTACCTATCGCATTAAGAGGGACTGTATGGGGGACCGACCCGCGTTAATGCGGGTGGGGACCTTTTGGTTACTGTCTCTCCGTACTAGTAATTGTTTGTGACTAGTATTACATTATTGTTAAAGGTCGCAAGCCGGCGGGCGGGTGCCTCCGGCTATCACTTTGTCATTGAATTGTGAGATGGGCACTCCGAGTGCGGATCCGCCGGGGAGTTAACGTTTTTTTGCAGAACCGACTCTGGGTGGCGGCCGCAGTCTCCCTTCCCTGCGTAATGAGTTAGTCTCCCTTCCCTTATGCACAGGGTGGTTATCGGTCTGTTATACAACGCCATGTGAGGTAAAGCCGCATGACTTCCTCTCCGGCGTACTGTTGTGTGGACCGGTTCCGGCCAGTCAGACCGAAGACATCAGGGGGCGCTGCCCCCCGTGGGAACTAACACTTGGTCGAACCTCGAAACCCTATTGCGCTAGCATGGCCGAGGGAGGGAGGAAGACCGAGGGAGAACTGAAGAATCCTGAACCGTAGTCCTAAAAATATATATTTACTAGTAGCCTCTACGTCTCCAACATAGAGCTATATACCTATCGTATAATTCCGTTCCGCTCTGGAGCGGACAATTATCGTAATCACTAGCGCGATTAAATCGATAACATCTAGAGTAGCACCTTATTCTCTCTACTAGGTACGTTGTACACACTCTTGAGGCTACTATTTTAAAGGAAATGAAAATATTGATGAGAAAGAAAAGAGAAAATTGCAGAACATTGTCCATCCTATCTGGCTCCTTAAGCCGTTGTCACTTGTCCACCGCACAACCCGACCGGGTTCATTAGACATTCCTTTTCGCGCTACACTCTATGACGCACACATTTTTTCTGGTGCTCTGTTTTTGTGCCTACAACTCCTGTCACCTCCCCTTTGGGGGTGTTGTGGGCCTTATTTAAGGTACCTGTGTTTCTAGACAGATGATACGTGCTGTAGGCACACTGAAAACTGGGCTCAGGTGTGTTTTTCTTGGAGTGTAGCATCGAAACTGGAGGTTACTTCGTTTTTTGCCATCTGCGCATGCGTCGCCGCTTGGGCGACCGTCGTTCATTTAGGCTTTGCCTTTTGTATTAATTTCACTTGCGGTGGCTTTAGTTTTGTCTTTAGTAAGCTTCTTGTCATTATAGTTTTTTGTCACTGCCTTTATTTTTGCTTTTCTTTTCGTGAAATTAGGCCTAGGCTTACTTGTGCCCTTCTAGTTGGTTGGAAGGGGGGCGCTGACCCTTGTAGGGCCGATCCCTTTTGGTGGTCTTTTTACTTGTTGTTGTTGTTGTTGTTCCCCAAGCTGCCTGGCCGAACAGCCCCAAGGCCCCGAGCAATTCCAAGGCCATAACCGAGCGCCCCCACAGAACCCTCTCTGCCGACCACAATAAAGCCTGGGTGACCGAAGCCACTCCATGGCGGGGAGCTGAGGAGGGTGCGGAAACGCCCGGGAAACCAAAGCCCCATCCAGGGCCCTGTGTCCCTCAGCAATTATGAAGAGAAAGTTGAGGGGCAAGGGAAAAATGTGACGCTTTGGCTTCCAGTCTTGGTAGATTGGGAGGTCAATCCACGGAAAAGACGCCGTCACTTGAGATCTAGAAAATATATAAGTTAAAGGAACAGTCAGAGTAAGCTATGGGTATGGCAGAGATCGCTCAGTTCTCACTCTGATAGACCAGCCCATTACCACATGACTAGAACCCAATCCTCTCAGCATCAGCTAGGAAAGGCCCTAGAAAGCCGCCTTTGGCGGGGGGATAGCTCCCCTATTTCAACCCCTTTCGGGGTCGGGCTGCCTCTCTTCAAGAGTGCAGAAACTGGTGCGCCTGGTAATTTCATATATTACTGCCTCAAGTACCGAATAGGCTACCTTCCGAGTTTTGGCCTAGCCTAGGGGGGGATGTTTGGTTTTCAACACTGTGGCAACCTCAATCTGGCATACATTGCTCACTTTTTGATTGACGGACCCAGTGCTCTGTCTCCATGGATACAGTCCCACAAAACCGCGGACGTAGCCCGTTCTGATGAGTTTTTGTCTGACAGTTTTTTTCTGCCTACTGCCCCTCCTACGGTATTGATTATATCCCTCATCAAGGGTACAGTACCTGGTGGCGCCTTGTAATTTCATATATTACTGGCTCCAGAACCGATTAGGCTCACTTCCGTTTTTAGCCTAGCCTTGATGGGGGGCGTTTTGGTTTAGACTGCGACTCTGCGGCCTCCTCAATCTGGCATACTCTGCCACTGTATTGATATTACGGCCCCAGTGCTCCGTCTTCCTGACACTTCGGTCACTTGTTGCTTACCCTCCTCAAGGGTACAGTACCTGGTGACTCCCTGTAATTTCATATATTACTGGCTCTGGTACCAAATAGGCTAACTTCCGTTTTTTCGCCTAGCCTATTCCCATTCATTTTTAATCTGACTCAGGTACCGAATAGGCTAACTTTTTTAGCCTAGCCTAGAAGGGGGGTGTTTGGTGTACAACTCTGTGGCCTCCTCAATCTGGCATAAATGCCCCTGTATTGATCGGCGGCCCCAGTGCTCTGTATTCCTGTCGCTACGATCCCTTGTTGCTTACCCTCATCAAGGGTACGGTCCCTAGTGGCTCCCTGTAATTTCATATATTACTGCCTCAAGTGCCGAATAGGCTAACTTCCGAATTTTGGCCTAGCCTGGGGGGGGCGTTTGGCTTTCAACACTGTGGCAACCTCAATCTGGCATACACTGCTCACTTTTTGATTGACGGCTCCAGTGCTCTGTCTACCTGGCCTCAGTCCCACAAAACCGCGAACGTAGCCCGTTCTGATGTGTTTTCCTCTGACAAGTTTTTATTCTGTCTACTGCCCCCCACTACGGTCGTGCACTTGATTACCCACAGGCTCTCCCGCGCCTGATGTGACTTTAGGAGGGTTACCTTTGGGCCCCTCCGCTTTTGGAAGGGACTTTTATTTTACTGGTCTTCCACCTTCCTGGGTGCCACAGACCTCTCAGACGTACCGATGGGTTGCCGCCCTGGGTCGGGTACTCCCCGCTCTAGGTCGGACCTTTCCTTTACGGTCCCATGGTCTCCCTGGGCCCCTCCGATTAGACTGATACCCACAGACGCTCTAGAACGGGACTTTCCATTCTATGTCAGAGGTCTGTTTTCACGCTGTCTGTTACCCACAGACGCTCCCACGTCTGCTGTGACTTGCCAGGCTACCTTTCCTGGGTCCTCGGCTTACGGCGGAGCCCATCTGGGCCTCTCCGCTCTCGGACGGGCCTTTTCCCTCACGCACTACTGCCGTCTCATACCACTTCCCGCGCCTGAAAATACGAGTCCGTATACGGACAATTCCGCCCGCCTTGGAACGCGGACGTTCCCGCTCGATGTCGGTACTTTTCCGCTCTCGAACGGACGTTGCCGTTTACGGTCGCGCTACTTTTGCCTCGGTTTAGGCCTAGACTGGTCGTCCTGCACTTCCATTAAGACATATTTTAATGCTCCTTTTTACCAGGCTGTGCTTTCTGACCTACAGGACCTCTTCACTGATACCGGCCTTAAGGTATTGGTCTCCATTATGTTTTGGGGTGGGGTTTCCTTCAGTTCTTCAGAGGGTTCTTTGAGGGCTTGGTTTTTTCTGACCTGGGGTTTGGGGCTCTTTGGCCTGTTGCTGGTTCCCCTATGGCCTTCCTGATCCTCCTTTTGGAGGGTTCTCTTCAGCTTTAACTTCCAGGGGGACATGGGGGGGGGGGGGGACCACTCTCCTTCATTGGATGGGACTCCAGTCTCCAGGCCTAGTGAGAGCTTTTAGGCTACTCCCTGTCCTGGTGCCTGTAGCCTATTCTGGGATCTCTGATCTTTATTTTGTGCATGACCTCATGACTGCTACTCCTGCCTGGCCTCCCATTTCGGGGGCAGTCTTTGGCCTTCTTCTTAAGGATTCCTCGACTTTCAGTGGTTTTTTCATGGTGCTTCCGACCAGGCTTTCGTCTTGTCTCTGCCAATGACATACATGCGTGCATTGCCATGGCCTTTATTTTCATGGTGCTTACAAAAAGCATTATTCTTGTTCCTGTCGATGACATACATGCATGCCTTCCCATGGCCTCCACGGGGTCTTCACAGGTTTTTTTTTCTTCTGGTTCCAGTGTAGTATGTCTACTTCGCTCTGCTCTCGCCACGGGTTCCTCACCGGGTGGTGAGTTCCACCCTTCCTACATTCGTCCTACATCCTACATTCAGCTCCCGAGCGGATTTCCGCCCCCGAGCGGAGCGGCCCGTTCTGGTCCACTCCTCTCTGGGTCGGTGCTAGGGTGCTTTGCTTTGCCTCTGTATAGGGACTCGGTTGCAGTAGTTCCCGGACTTCTCTTTTTCATCAGATTGTGCTCCCACTCTACTCGTAAATCACTTAGAGGAAAATAACATACTTAAAAATACTCAACACGGCTTTCGTAAAAAACGTTCCTGTTTAACAAACCTCTTAGACTTCTTCCACGATATCCTCAACCTCTACGATGTGAGTAAAGCTGTAGATATTATATACCTTGATTTTCAAAAGGCCTTTGACAAAGTTCCCCACAAACGTTTCCTGCTAAAACTAAAAGCGCATGGAATACAAGACGGTGTGTTGAAATGGATAGAAAATTGGCTCAGCGACAGAAAGCAAAGAGTAGTCATATACGGTAAGGCATCTAAATGGACCAATGTAAGTAGCGGGGTACCCCAGGGATCGGTACTAGGACCAATTCTCTTTCTAATTTACATCAACGACATAGATGAGGGTCTCACCTGTACAATCTCAAAATTTGCTGACGATACAAAAATTGCAAATAGCGTACACTCGACCCTCCATTTAACGGACAAATGCGTGCAAGCACCTGTCCGTTCCTGCTAAATGTCCGTTGCTGCTAAATACTGTCCAGTCCGGATGTAATCCGGAAATTCCTTGAGAAAAATCCGGTGTTGAGTACAGGTGTCCGGATCGTGACATTTAACTGTTATGCATCCTTTTTTTTACTGTACCTGAAATAAATCCTGGTAATCCCTTGTGCTACACCCTATTGATAATGCAAAACTATTGAACACACTTAAAAGTGTATATTATTTGGTCTCTATATAATCTGTGAATCATTTCCGATATGATAGAATTAAAGATTTTATTTTCCACCAACTCATAATCAGCAAAAACGACACAAATGTCAATTAAAAACATGTTATAATATTTCCCCATCATTTTGTGTATACCGTGGGGAAAAAAAAAAAAAAAAATCTATCAAACGTAAATCTCCCGTCTGGGAAGCTCGGCGCCTAGACGGAGGGGAGGGTTGAAATATTTTTTTGACTATCTTATTTATTATTTATCTATGTGCTGGAAGGATATTATATTTTTCAATTCCATCACATTAGAAATTATTCAAAGATTACAAAAAGTCCAAATAAGACATAGTTATGTTAATGTATAAGGGATTTAGGTAGATGAATTAGAGAGATAGATAAATAGAAAGAGTGTGTATATCGAGGGAAAAAAACAAAACAAAAAATCTATCAAACGTAAATCTTCCGTCTCTGCTCCCACGGAGGGGAGAGTTGAAATATTTTGTTGACTATCTTATTTATTATTTATCTATGTGCTGGAAGGATATTATATTTTTCAATTCCATCATATTAGAAATTATTCAAAGATTACAAAAAGTCCAAATAAGACATAGTTATGTTAATGTATAAGGGATTTAGGTAGGTGCATTAGAGAGATAAATAGATAGAGCAACGGACTTTGCTCCAACTTTTTTATAGCAACGGACTATGTCCGTTGCTGGGTCCATTGTCCGACTTACATTTTTTGACCGTTATTGCCGATATCCGTTAAATCGGAATCCGTTAAATGGAGGTTAGAGTGTACTCTCAAAAGATCAAGTTGACGTTATGCAACACAATCTAGATAAATTGTCACATTGGGCCCAAATTTGGCAAATGAGTTTCAATGCGGATAAATGTAAAGTACTACATATCGGATACCTAAATGAGAAAGCAAACTATTCGATGAATGGCACTCAGCTTAAGAATGTAAACAGAGAAACCGATCTGGGAGTAACAATATCGAGTAACCTAAAACCGAGTCAAAAATGTTCAGAAGTTGTTAAGAAGGCAAACTGGGAGGTTTGACGTACCTCCCAACCTACCAAATAGGAAAACCTACTATTTGGTAGTAGTCTTGGAAAATCCAACGTCAAGGCTATTAACCTAATTGCAATGACGACTTGTCTATTTTGACTGCTATGTCGTCATTCCAACCGCGGTTAAAAAGAAAACGTCTAGAGTCTACTCCTTATCTTGCTCTAGGAGACGTTGTACATTAACCAAAACTACCACCGAAGGTGAAAAAAGCATAGAAGAGAAGAAAAAGGGGTTTACCTTAGTTACCGCTTAAGGCCCATCCCGTGTTCCGTCATGTGCAGATCCCTGTCGAACGTGCGCATGAGCGACCCTCTCTTGTCATCACATCTCACGTCAGCAGAAGAACGCGGATGGGCAGGGGTCCGGCGTGAGGGAGGGTATTATCTACGTTGGATTTTCCAAGACTACTACCAAATAGTAGGTTTTCCTATTTGGTAGGTTGGGAGGTACGTCAAACCTCCCAATTTGTTAGTAGTCTTGGCAAATCCAACGTCAAGGCTGCATAACAAATAGGAGGAGGACATCCAAGCCCAACATACCAAAAAAAACAATGCATAAAACAAAATTATGAATGACAAAGACACAATTTAAACAAGAGAGTTTAATAAAAGAGTGAAAAACTGAGGAGTAGCTAAAAAGAACAGTTTTAACACATGCCCGTCATTCATAGTAATGCAAAAACATGACTTGTCTTAAACCAAAAAGGTACTGTACCCAAAACCCCTTTCTTCCAAAACCAACAAAAACATGGAACACAATAACAAAACACAATTTTCAATGTGGCAAAAACACGTATGTACTGTAACAATACATAATCCCAAACTTGCAATAAAGTGTTGTAAAACCCGTACTCCCCCCCTCCCCCCCCCTTTGTCAAAGACAACAAAGGAAAAGAACGAGGGACAAGGGAGGAAGACCAGGTATCTTCGCCAGAGCACTAGGAAACACGACCCCCGAGAGCCATCACCGGCCGAGGGGATCGAACACTGGACATGGAGAGGTAGGAGGAGGTGAAGGAATTGATAGAAGTCCACAAAACCGCTGAGGCGATGTCAGGTAAGGATCGACTTTGCAGGAACCGGAAGGAGGCAGCAACGGATCGCACATCATGCGCAGAACCCCTACAAACAGGGGTACTGGCACGAATGGTCCGACAAATGTGGCGTCCCATCTGCACCTGCGAGAGCCTCCCACCTGTCCGAGGAGACACCCACACAACAGTACCCGAAGGCGGCGCCACAGACGCAACAGAGGAGTGCAAGGCTGACACCGGGCACAAAACATGGCGAGTATGCCCACGCTGGAAAGCCTGGACGGTGAAAGGCTGGAAAATGTGGGTCTCCCTCTCATTCGTGCCAACAAAATGAGGGGAGGAGACGAACGTGACGCCATGCAAGGACGGGGAGAATCGCACGCAGTCCCGGGGCCGTGACAATGCCGCTAGTGCAGACACCCGATCCCCAGTGGTCAGAGCGACAAGGAAGAGTGTACGCCCGAGCAACGGAACCGGTGTAGCGGCCCGGGTATACGTGGGTGAAGCCAGAAGGTCCAGAGCCCACCCCAGATCCCACTGTGGAGGGACCTGGCGCGGAGGCGGGCGTTCCCGGAAGGCAGCCGGCATGAAGGAATCCAGCTCCTGCAGCGGAACGACCAGCCCAGCGACGGACTCAAAGACCCCCCGGACGGCAGACAAGTGGTTACGTATAGAGTCGACGTGAAAGTGACGTGTACGGAAGAGGTGAACCAAGGAGTGGAGGATGAGGGAAGGAGAGCCAACTGTCTGGCAAGTGTCCTGTACCCACCTAGTAAAAGACCTCCAGCGGGACCCGTAAGTCCCCCAAGGAGAAGGCGGCCAGGAACGCTTCAGGAAGGCAGTCAGGTCCCGGCCGAGGACTGGGAGCCACCGTGCCTCATGAACATTCACGATGCGAAGGCCAACGAGGTACGCTGGTCCCTAACCTAGCTCAAGTGGAAGTCAGAGACAGGTAGAGGGACCGGACTCAGGCACCACTGCGTCAACCGGGCGTACCAAGCCCGTGCCGGCCACAGAGGCGTGAGTAGCCAGACGCCGCCGCGGTACAGCCTCAGCCTCGCGAGGACTTAGCACATCAACAGTGCGTCTGGTGGCGGAAAGATGTATATTGACCGCCACCCGTTCCAGTCTACCATGAAAGCGTCCGGACCCCCCTCCGGAGTGCGAGGCCGGAGGGATAGGTACTGAGGCAACTGGCGCGGCACCTCCGATGCGAACAAGGCGACCTCCGGAACACCCCCGGAAGCCGCGAGGTCGTCGAACACAGTCCATTGCATTGCCCATTCTACAAGAACGCCCTGTCCTCTCGACAGGGTGTCCGCCCACAGGGTGGTAGTCCCGGGCAGGGAGGAGGCATGCAAGGAGAAGGCGCGTCGGTTCGCGAGGAAGAACAACTCCACCGAGATCCCCAAGAGAGTCAACGACCTGGAGGACCCCCGCTTTAGGAAACAGTGGACAGCTGTCTGAGTGTCCATCCCGAAGGCCACCGACTTTCCCCGAAGGGCCAGCGCGTGGTCTTTCAGGAAGAACAAAGGAACCAACAGGTCGAGGGCATAGACGGGGAAGGGGAGGGAGACTCACCCATCTGCCGGGAAGTGGACGTCCCAGATTTGAGTGGGAACCGCACCCTACCTCGCTCGACGCATCTGTGTCTACCCAGATCGTCGGCGGGGGGGCGGTCCAGGGCACAGCCGTAGAGAGCGTGCCCCGAGCAACCCAGTGACCGAAGCATCGGCGAACGGGACGCGGGAGCGGCAGGAGCCGAACCATAGGGATCAACGGAAACACCTCGGGACCCATGAGGAGGAGGCGGCATAGCCTGAGGCTCCCTAAGGGAATGGGCAGAGCGGCCCAAAGCAGTGAACCCACTAACGAGTCCCAGAGCGACCCCGGGAGGGAGACCGAGTGCAACACCGCAATGTTGCATCTCTCTCGCTATTCTATCGCTACTATAATAATCAGTGTTCCTCAGAGCTATCCCAGTGCATGCCACCTCCTTTACGTAGGGCACGTGGTACCCGTCTTGCAACTCAATCCCACCCCTACTCTGTGCAACTCTCCAACCCAAGAGTGAAACGTTACTCTCAAACTTTCTTCTACTCAACAGCTGAGCTCTGGAACTCTCTCCCAGAATCAGTCTTTCCCTCTTCCTATGACTTAAATTGCTTCAAACTCCGTGTGTCCAGGCATTTTGGCTCGAACGTCCCTTGATTTTGGCCCTGTCACTCTTTCAACTATGGGGGAGGCACTCGCTATAGGCAGTTATGCCTTTTGCCTCCCTCAATCACATAGAAAAAAAAAAAAAAAAAAAAAACACGGCGAAGACCTTCCGCCGAAAGTGCACCGCGTCCGGCAGACCCCGGGTCACCGTAGCGCCGGACAAAACCCATGCGAGACCGACCCATGGCATGACACGCGACGGGGTCAAGCGGGACTCGGGAACATCGATGGGGAACCCCAACCGTGCGACGTGGCGAACGACTGTGAGGGCGTCGCGTACGCACAGTCCGAGGGCTTCGGAAACTATCAACCAATCGGCCAAGGAAAACAGGAGCTGGAGCCCGCTCCTGAGGAGAGGACCCAGAGCCTGTCCCACCAGTGCGGAGAAGATCCGCGGCGCGATGTGGAGACCGAAGGGAAGGCCGGCGAACAGGAACACACGATCGGAAGTCCGAACGGCCAAGAATCGCTGGAATCGAGGATGGAGAGGCCAAGACGCATCCTGGAGGGCCAGCGACACTAACCACGACAGAGGGCGCAGGGCCAGGCGTACCTGGGGTACCGGCAGCATCCGAAACCATGTGTGCACGATACGCCCGGTGAGGGCCGACAGAGCCACCACCGGGCGCATCGCGTCGCAGTCCTACTTCGGTACCAGAAAGACACGGGAGAGGAAAACCGGGTGACCGGCGGGCAACTCCCTCGACGATATCCTGCCTGTGCATGGATGTGAACACGTGGGCCACCTCTGAAGAGATGGGTCGGCGTCAGTGACAAGAGCGGAGTGGGGGTCTGGACGTCCACCTCCAGGTGAGACCCCTCCGCGCAATCCGCCGCCCCCAACGTCCCTCGCGGCCACCGAGGGGCGCAAGGGCGACAACAACCCGTGGGAGCTCCCGAGAGGAGGGGAGCGACCCGGGCGGCCAGGCGAGAAGGAGAAAAAAGAGACCGACCCAGAGAACCTACACATTGTTGTGACGTGGAGGTACCCCCGGTACTGTCCGTGCGGGCATGAGCGCCACGTTGACCTCCTCTACCCCCCCCCAACTTCGTCGAAAAGGGCGGGCCACCCCAACCCCTGGCCGTCGCGGGGCTGACCCCGGCGAAGGGGCGGCCAGAAGTGGAAGGCCGGTCAGCCCCGACACGGCGGGGATGAAAAGGGGGCAAGAACAGAAGGGCGAGGCGGAACTGACGCACTGGCCTGGAATGTCCCTGTCCTGCTCCCGTGCATGGCGGCAGCACTTGCAGCAGCACCCCGACGAGGACCGGCAGAAGGATGGGACTGAGAAGACCCCGCTCGCGACACAGCGCGTCGTTGCGTGTCGTAAGCAGGGTCCGCCGATAGAGAAGCGTAGCGGCCCCAAGCATCCCGCGCAAAAAAGCCCCGACGGAGAGAGCGTAGAGTACAACAAACCCTGACGATTATCCCAGGGGGCTGTCCGGCAGAACGAGGACCGTACCGTCCGGCGTTGCCGAGGTGCCACGCACAAAACCGCCTTCAGCTCGGGAACCAAAGACACCGCGAGCCGAAGGGGGATCCGCCGAACGCGGCCCAAACGCTCGCGAAGATCGCCTGGTGCAGACGCCGCGATAAGCCGCAGGTGGTGAACAGAAGTCTGGAGGGAACCAAAAGACAAGAGAAGAAGTTCAGCACCCACCGCCGCAAGGGAAAAACCCTGTCGACAGAGGACTGAACTAGGTGAGAGAAGAACGGGGTAGCAATAGAACAAAGTTCAAGAACGGGCGCGCTGAACCAGGACCAGAACGCGCCGTCCAACCCGCCGACAGACACAAGAGGAGGCAAAAGCAGTGATGACGCCGGGGGAGGGACTGAAGGAGAGCCGGCGACGGAACGGCCGGCGAAGCCGAAGGCCTCAGCAAACCAGGCCCTCAATGGGAGAGGGTGATCGAGCAAGATGGCGAAGCCAGGCATACCGTCGTCGCACAAACCCGTCCCATAGGACAGTCCCGTCAACACAGCCAGGGACTGAACATCCTGAAGGATGTCCCGGCGGCTGAAGTCTGACCAGAGCGTAGGCCTGCAGAAGGGAGGGGGACCGTAGCAGGGGTAGGTAGGGTGAGGCGCTGAGGGTGTGTCACCGCCAAGAAGCGCGATAAGAGGGAGTCTTGCATCGACTCCAAGCGCCCGTCGATGCGTGACACAAGCCACCCCTGCATAGCCAACAATCGATCCGAGAGAGGCGACCCCCCCCCCCCCCCCCCCCCCCCCCCCCCCCCCCCCCCGCCAGAATGGTCGGCCCGCAGGGGTGAGCGCGAGCGGGAGCGAGATCCACGACACGAACCAGCAGAGTCGCGGCCCAAGGAAGGCGAGCGACCACGGTTGTGTCGCCGCTGAGGGACTCGTCCCTGAACACGAACGCCCGAGGGGGAAACAGCACGTTCCCCCTCTTCCAGCGACACGGCAGCCCCTGAGAAAGGGGACCCCGAAACCACGCTAGACCCCACCGAGCCAAGAGGAGGGATACCCCCGTGACGAGACGGTAAGTGAAGGTCAGTGAGAGAAGAAGGAGGAGGAGCAGGACGACGGGAGTGGGAAGGCTGGCCGGGTGAAAAGACAGCATCTGGTGTTCCCAGGCGGTCACCCATCCAAGTACGAACCAGACCCTACGTTGCTTAACTTCGCTGATCGGACGAGAAGCGGTGCATTCAACGTGGCATGGCCGTTGGCTGAAAAGAGGTCAGAAGTAGCCGCGGGGGGAAACGGAGCAAGGATCCCCGGGGCAGAGATAACAGGGCGGCCCGACACCGAGTCGGAGGAGGGAGGGACCGCCACCGTGGGACGAGACCGTGAAGGAAGAATAGGCACCGAAGCAGGTGAAGTAGGAGGAGAAGCAACTACATCCTGGCGGACCCTCCTGGACAGTGGAGGAGGAGGGAGCAGAGGGCCAGCTACAGCCTGAACCTCCGTGCGCGTAGAGGACAAAGGAAGAGGACGTCGTACGAGCAGGGGAAGCGGGCGGAAGGTAGTAGAGCCCCGACCCGGAGAGGCCAGGGGAGGGCGCACAGGGGCAGAGCCACTAACCCCGGCCTCAGGGCGAGAACCATGACGAGGGCGATGGGCGCCGTCAAGGCGATCAGGAGGACAACGAGGGGCAGGAGAGGACGGGCGACGAGGCGAGCGAGAGCGTGGACGGAGCAGGGGATCCCCCCGACGATGTGACGACCGGCTGCGGGACCCAGGGGAGAGGGCCTGGCGAACGGCCTTCAGTCGGGTCAGGGATACCCAGGGCGACGCGGATCCGGGCGGCAACAAAGGCCGGGGAACGGCGGCCCACAGTCCAAAAGTGGCGGGAGACTATCGCCCACACCGACAGAAGGGAAGCAGAGGCCACTGCCGCCGCCGAGGAACCAGGGCTATGGTGCACCACATCCACCAGGGCCAGACACGGGCCACACAGAGCAGGGAGGTAGGCCGTAGAGGACACACAGTGCGAGTGGCGCAAGCAGGGCTTGTGGCTCACCAAGCACGGGGAGCTACAACCATGGCGAAAGCAAGGCAGCCTACCTGCACTGGAAGAACACACACCATAATCAGCATGTCGAAGGAGTAAGTGGAGAGAATGTCCAAGAAGAACCAGGGAAGGAGCATGGGGAAACAGGAACACATATGCAAACAGGTATCCGTACTCACCCTAAACCGGGATCACAGAGGTAGGTGAGTAGGGCGGGCGAGGTGGAAGAGCACTAGCAGAACCTGCAAAGATGGAGAAAGTGTTAACCACCACTCAACATCTTACATGCAGGGCTTATAACACCAGTAAAGTGCACACACCAAATAGTATCAGGCAACAAGATGACATAAAAAAGGTCAATAGTGAAAGCCAACTATTACCGCAAATTTGCGGGCCAATGGAGGCATAACCGTACCGACACCACCCTCCCGCAATTTTGCGGGATCCCCAGCGATCTCCGCAAATTTGCGGGTAGCCGAATCGAGCTCCCGCAAATTTGCGGGACCGGCCGAGATGGTCCGGTGCCGAAAAAGCGAGAGGAGCATCTAGGGAATACCAAAAAAGGGCCACAAAAATGCGTCATCTCCATATGAACTCCAAGCGTTGATGGCCATCAAGCTGAGCAGTGTCTTCCTTGAAAATATCCTAACTCAACCGGTAAAGGGAGAGGCAAGGAAGACACACCAGGGGAGAGGAGGCACATCCCCCAGGAACCACCCAACCCACAGAGATAGAGCAAAGCCCATGAGGAGAAGTGGCAGGGAGGGTGGTTTCGCACAAACAGGGGCCCCCGTGGGGTACCCCTGGATTGGGCAAAAAAGACTATGAAAGGATGGAGGTGAAACAGGAAGAGAAAACAAAAACCAGTAAATGAAACTGGTGAGAAAAAGGGTGGCCTAGCCGAGAGCAGAGAATGTGTCAGGGGCGAAAAACCCTGTGGTGTGAAGGAGGGGCCCCCGTGGGGTACCCCTGGATTATCACGAACCACCTGTCGCCCAGGCCCTTGAGACACAGTGAAGGCTCGAAAGGAGGGACTCGGGAATAACGCAAATAATGCGGCCGACACACTCTACAAACAGCACCGCCACCAACGAAATCTCAGATTGTTTACCAACGGTACACCTTAGGCTATGAAAAAATAAAAACTCATAGGGGCATAGCAATTCCTGAATGAGAAAACGAGCTAGGCTAAATTAAGCTAAAAGCTAAACTATGCCCAGACTAACAGGAAAAAAGAATATGAAAAGAGAAAGAATGAAAAACATATACGAGGAACACCAGGCGCCCCCGTACCTTCGGTAGGCTATTTCCACACGCGTCTCCATTATACACACTTAGGAGCCCATTTACGTGTGCCCTAGATCACGTAACATCTGTCTAACAAAAAAGAAGGCCAGATAAGCCGAAACGAACCTAAAACAGGGTGAATTGAAGGAGCGCAACAAAAGCGGACTCAAGCAATGGAGCGCGTGAACAAATTATGACAAGAGAGGGTCTCTCATGCGCACGTTCGACAGGGATCTGCACATGACGGAATACGGGATGGGCCTTAAGCGGTAACTAAGGTAAACCCCTTTTTTCTTCTCCTATGCTTTTTTCACCTTCGGTGGTAGTTTTGGTTAATGTACAACGTCTCCTAGAGCAAGATAAGGAGTAGACTCTAGACGTTTTCTTTTTAACCGCGATTGGAATGACGACATGGCAGTCAAAATAGACAAGTCGTCATTGCAATTAGGTTAATAGCCTTGACGTTGGATTTGCCAAGACTACTAACAAATAAAATAATTGGCTAAATTTATAGGCAGGTCATTTGAGCATAAATCCAAAGACGTTATCCTAACCCTTTACAATTCCTTAGTCCGCCCTCTTCTGGAATACTGCGTTCAATGCTGGTGCCCTTATT
Organism: Paralithodes platypus; assembly: GCA_032716605.1. Classification (NCBI taxonomy): domain Eukaryota; kingdom Metazoa; phylum Arthropoda; class Malacostraca; order Decapoda; family Lithodidae; genus Paralithodes; species Paralithodes platypus. The sequence goes on along the minus strand of CM064490.1, from coordinate 5,427,820 downwards.
ACCAAAAAGACATAAACAAGCTTGAACGAGTTCAACGTAGAGTTACCAAAATGATACCTAGCCTAAAGAACAAACCATACGAAGAGCGTCTTAGAGAATTAAATCTATTTCCTTTAACCCAGCGCAGAGTAAGAGGTGACTTAATTCAAGTGTTCAAAATCATCAAAGGCATCGACAATATGAACTGTAGTAAGTACTTCACTATCGACCAATCTAACTACACGCGGGGAAACGGTTGCAAAATTATTCGTAAATCTTTTAACTCGCACGAATCTAAGAATTTCTTCTTCATTCGAGTTGTTAACTTGTGGAATGGGCTTCCCTGAGACGTTATAGACTGCAGCACCGTTGAATCATTTAAACTCTGCTTAGACAAATATCTCGCATCAAACCCACGACTGACTGCGTTTGTAAATGAATAACTTTATTTTATCCTCCCCTCAGTTACTAACCCATATGTCCCCTACTAACTTCCTAGTCCTGCCACGGACATTAGTTCCAGGGCAGTAGTTCCCTTTCCAATGTTCCCTTACCCACTCTAAACCACTGTTTGGACACTTGATCCTCAGTGTTTTGGAGGACAAGCAACCTAGAAGGGTCACTAGATCTGTTGTTGCTTGATTTCCTTTGTACTCCTTTGTACTTTGTACTCTGATGGTACCCTTGGGCGTCTTCTTCTCTTCAGTACCTTCAACCTTTGGGTATTATTATTATCCTCTTCCTTTATAAGGCTTTTCATGCCTTCCTTCTCGGGACTTGCACGGGGTTCTTTGCACTTGCTGGTGCGCCTGGTCTCTCCCTGACCCTCCGCATGGGGGGTCCCTCTTCACCCCTCACCACGCACAAGGGGGGGGGGGGGGATACTCACTTTCTTGAAAGTTGCTCCATTTGCAGGGTGTAGTGACCACTTTTGTGCGTTTTTCTGCCCTCGTGCCTGTTTCGAAGGGCCCCCCTTTTTCGTCCTTCCCTGCCTCAACAGGGGAAGGTGGTACTCTCCTCTCAAGGATTCAAGGGTTTTTTACCAATCTTGTTCTTGCACACATTTCCTGTGCTTCATACATGGGACATCAGTATCTTTTACTTTCCAATTGCGATGTGGATGTCACTTCCTCCTTGTGCGCGTCGGAAGTCTTCAAGGCGCCAGATCGCTTTTCCTCCAAGTGCCTCGTTCGGGCGTCCTGGCTGTTTCCGAGGACTCCGCAACGACGGTGGGTCGTCGCTCTCCTTCCCCATCCCACCGACGATCTCCGACTCCTCTTTCCGGTTCAGGTCGTCCATGTGGCTCCACCCAAGGCTCAGGAGGCCACCGCTGACCGGTTTTGCCTCCATCCGCCCCATGCTTATGTACATGGCAGTATTCTTGGGACACTCTCCTACCGTCCCTCCTATTTACCTGTGGTAACTCTTTGTGGCCCGCCTGCTTTCTTCCCCTGCTCTGCCTGGGGCGCTTCATACATGGGCCATCGGTATCTTTTTCCTTTCTGGTTGCAGTGAGGATGTCCTTTCCTCCCTGCGCACACCGTGGGGGTTCCCGTCCTGCCATGCCCATTGGGACATGGAGAGTCCTACCCATGTCTCGTGCTCCAACCGCGATGGGTTTAACCCTCGGAGGTGTAGACCGTGTCTCGTCGATCTTGACCTTTGAGTCTCGTCCTACGTTCCCGGACGCTGTAGAGGCAGGGTCTCGCCTCTGCGCTCCATATTCGGGGTTTCGCTCTCTCTGTCACGGACCGCTTCCGACGGTTTCCGCGCTTCCTCAACGAAGGGGTGCGTGCCTTGCTTCCCCTTTCTTCTGTTGTCTCCCTGGCGCCTGAACGCTTTTCCCCCGGTGCCTCGTTCGGACGTCCCTACTGTTTCCGAGGACGCCGGGTCGTCGGGGAGACGCCGCTCTCCTTCACCACGTCGCCGACTGTCTACGTCTCCACTCCGCCCTGTCTCTTCCCCTGTACGATCTCCGGGCGTGCTTCCGTACTGGGCGGTGTTCTTGCCTACGTAACCTTCTCTACCTGTGGTTGCTGCTCCGGTTGTCCATCCCCCCACTCGCTCCCAGGCGGCATCGACTTCTTTAGTCATGCTCCCTACGTGTCGCCTGGGGCTGGTTGGTCGGTCTGTCCACGTTCCGTCCCTCGGGACGTTTCCGGTCCCTAACGGACGTCGCTTCCCTTCCCTTTACGGGAAGCCGTCATCGTGGGGGCACGTGGCAGCATCCCTCCTGGAACGAGCTCTTACACATGCACAAGGAGTGCGCCCGGTGCCTGCGAGTTGGCAGGTACAGCTCGAAGCCTTTGCTCAACGCGACGTACATGTCGATGCGCCCACTCTGTCGGCGTCGTATGAGTTTCAGTTGTGTCTTTCCATAGTTTCTCTTTTACTATTCCTTGTGGCTGACGGAGGGCGTCGACTTCGGGGTTCGGTCGGAGATGGGTTCTTCCCCACTCCCTCCTGTCGGCTGCTCCTCCGTGTCGAGCCTCATCATGCCTTCATCCGGGGTTTCACCTCCATTTTGGGCCTGGTTCATTGCCCCTACGTTATCTTTCTGAACGTATGCCACGTTCCTTCACGCCACCAGAGAAGGGTGCCCTGGAACGTGTTCCCAAGCCCTGGCGGCGCACTGCTCGCATGCTCTCCACCCTCTTCGAGCGTCTGCACCTAGCTCGGCTTCCCCTCAGGCTTCTTGTAGCTTCTCCGACTCGGGTGCTCGGGAAGGGTGGGGCCCAATTCGGGCGTCTGCAACTGCGGCTCGCCTCCGTCGGCTTCCTGCAGTGTCCCTTCCATGAGGCTGCGCGTTGTCGCCAGTCTCTGGTTTTCCTTCTGTACACTGGCGCCGGCTGAGGTCAGCACGTCGCTGTTGCTTTCTGTGCTCCCTCAGGAGGGGCTCTTCTCTGCTCCTGCATGGCAGGGGTCTTCCCTCTTTGCTGCTGCGGGGCTCTTCGCTCCCCTTCCAGCTGGGATGTCCCGACCCTCCTCAACCACTTCCTCTTCGTTGGGGTCGGCAGGCCGGCTCGTAACGAGGCCGCCAGACTCGGAGCCCCTACCGGCTCTTGCGTCCCCACTCTCGGTTTCGCTTCGCCGTTCGTGGGCACGCCGGGTACTACAGCGGGGTCTGTCCTCGGGGTGCCGGTCCACGTTTCCGCTCCGGCGACCTGCGTGACCTCGGCCTGTTTCCCCAGACGTCGCCTCTATTATTCTGTCCATGCGATTATTCGGGTAGTCTCGCCTCACCAGCGGGACTTCCTGTCGCATGTCTTTCTGGTCTCCGTGACGGACAGCGAGGTGTTGTGACCGGTGGTCGACCTGTCGTGCCTCGTATTGATGACTCTCATTATGTCACGTTCGGCGGTTTACCCTTCGGTCTCCATGTCGCCCCTCGTCGGACTGGCCTTGCCTCCCCTGTTCACTCGGGGTCTTCCGCTCCTCTTTTCCTTGGTGGGTGGGATCTTCTCCGCGAACTCTCCCGCACACTGTGTGCACGCCGCTCTCCTTGTACCTCCTCGTTCCTCGGTTCGGATTCCTAGTCGCTGTTCCCGAGCCCTGCCTTCCACCGTCGCAAGATGTGCCGTGGGCGGGCCTCGACTGGGACAGGTCGAGCACGCCTGTCGCCCTGAGTCGGGTGACTGCGTAGTCTTTTCGTTCTTCAGGACCTGGCGGGGTACCTCTTTTGCCACGCACTCCTTCCGCCGTCGCACTGCGTGTACCCTGCCTACCCGGGACTGCCGACCTATGGGCGGTTGCTCTGTCGATGGGACAGAGCACCCGGGTAGTTTGGTCTTTCCAACACACCGTATTCGATGTGTTTCCGCCACCCGACGCCCTTTTTGATGTGCAAAGTCCTCCGCAGGCTGAGTGGGTCTATGAACTTTGTTTGGTTGTTCACTTCCATCTGGCCGGCACACGCCTGGTCCACTCAGCTGTGGCGGTGGCGCCCGAGTCCTGTTCCCCTATCGTTCCCCAATTTCCACTTGGGATCGATTGGTGGCCTCGGGCCCTCGTTGGCCTTCACGTCGTGGATGTTTGTGAGGCAGGGTGGCTGCCGACGTTTAATCGTTCTTTGACTGTCAAATCCTCTCCACTGGCCGCATTCTCAGTGGCGGACTTCCGTCTCTCACTGGCACAGTTTTCCTTCTGGGATGACCAACACGTCACGGACATGCCTGTCAGTGGCGTTCGTGTTTCCCTACCTCATTTGGTTATTTTTGAGATGCGTCCCAACATATGCACCACGCTTAGGACCCGCCTGTTAGCCATTTGGGTCCCGTTTGAGTCATTCACGGGGTTGGTCGTTCCTCACAGGGCGTTGGATTTCCTCATGTGGGCCTGCTTTGGCCTTAGGCCTACCCCGCGTCAGATTCCTCCTCAGTGGTCTCTGGCGGAGGCTTTCGTCTGCCTCTTACACTATTTACCCCGCGCCTGGACACTTCCATGCCATGACACTGTTCCTTCTGGCTTTGGCGGCGGGTGACGGCGTCTCGGTGATGGCTGCCATGTCTAAGACCCGGCCTTGCTTCCGTTTTCTCCCGTCCTTGGGTCAGTTACTTTGGCTCCGTCTGTTCGTTTTGTGGCTACAACCGTACGCAACACTCCCGTTTTTCGGCCTTTCCTGTACCGGCTTCCACCCGTGGTAGGGTTCATCGTCCGTTCTGCCCGGTTCAAACCCTGCATCCGTATGTGTACTCGGCCAGGCCAGTGTCGGGGTTGACATTACGGGTGGCGCCTATGTCCGATAGGAGGCTTGATCGCCGTGCTGTGGGACTTCACCTGTGTCGGGTTCTTCGGGCCGGTAACCCGTACGTTCAGGGCACAGCTCATGCCGTCCATTCGTACGCTGCTCTATTCAGGTTTTACTTGCTTTTTCTCGCCCGGACTTTGCCGACACTGGGCTTTGGTCTTCCCCCACCACGTTTGTCTCCTCCTCTCTGTCGTTGTCCACCGACAGACCGGGGCGTCCTTGTAGTGCGTTGGGCCTGCAGGTTCCCTCAGGGTCTCCCTGCGGGGTTCCTTCTGTCTCTTGTCCTTCTCCTGTCCTGTCCTTCCTTATTGGGGGGAGGGGGGGGGGATGGAAGGGTATTGCACTATACCCATACTTGCACCTATGTTAAAGATTAATAACTGGGCTAAGCTTTTGTGATACTTTCTAGTCTTAAGTATACTACTTTCTTTCGGTATGTCTTGTCCTCATACCCCTGAACTTTTCTCATATGGCTTTTCGTGCTCGCCACTGACACTGCTCATGTAGTTTCTCGTCACATCCTGTACGGTACTCATATTCGGCGTATGCCGGTATTTACTCGTTCCAGTATAGGTCGTCCTGCTTTCTTCCGGAAGGAGGGGGGGAGGGGGGGGCATCCTGGACTTTATATTCATCATTATGAAATGCATCATTCTTTGTCTTAGGCTAAGTTATCTCATGGAATAAGACTGGACTGTACTTGACCTCTCTTGATATGCACCTGTCTGTACACTCTTTATATAAACTCTCTTGTTTAAGTCTGTCTTTCCATGGTCCTGATATTTCCTAAGGGCTAAGTTTGTGTTTTTTTGCTTGGATGTCCGCCTCCGATTTGTTACTCTAGCTCTACGTTGGAGACGTAGAGGCTACTACTAAATTGGGAGGTTTGACACTCTCCCAATACCAAAGAAGGAAAACCTTCTATTTATTAGTGGCCCCTCCATCATTGACGAACATGCCTATTACATAAGGCATCCTCTTCAAACACTAATCCGCCGTAGTTTGAATCTACCGCGCAGAGCATTTAAAATCTGAGGAGCCTTCATCATGAGCGCACGCGACCTCACTCATGGCTTCAGTCATTATGAATTGGGTTCTCACTACGAAAAAACTTCGTAAAAAATAAAAACAAAAAGAAAATAAGAATAACTATCCAATAAGCTTTCCATCATATCGTGGATGTACTTGTGTGGATCTTTGACCAGACGCTGATTCAGGCGTCATTCTTCCTTCTCTGCTCTGCGCTCGCCCCGCCCGGACGTGTCTCCCCACGCTCCGCTGGTTCCGCATTTGCTGCGTCCCTAGTGATTTTTTTCTCATTTGTTTACTCCGGGATGTATCGAGTAAGGTTAGGATATGCGTAGCAGGAGTGTCCTGGGCTGGTTGCCCGCAGTGCAGTGTATTTTGGGTCGTGTGTTTGGGGCATCTTTTTCGGATGTACCCTCGTGGTCCTGTTTTGGACGTGTGAACTTTTTCACAGTTAGTTAGCTTTTGATGCAGGCGGCTTTCACTACGCGCTTTTTGATGCCTTCTATCTTTCTGATGAGGTAGCGTTTGTTTTGCTGACGTTCCCAGCGTATTTTTCTTCACTTAGTGAAGTTTTTTCTGGGTCCCGAGTCAGTCTTCCCTTTGCCGGAAGTAATTGCTACAGTGGTGTGTGGGCGGTGTTTCCTGTTGTGATATTTCCAGTGCTTTTGTTTATATTTCAACTTTTTTGTGCCGTCTGCCTAGGCCTAGCCAGCCGCTCGTAGCTTTGCCACATGTACAAGTGTTATTGATTTATTTATAATTATGTACTACTGTGTCATGTGTATCCTGGTTTAGTTGTGTATTGGCTAATTCCACGGACTATTTATGTTTCCTGGATTAGTTGTGTATTAGCTAATTCCACGGATTATGTTTGTGGGCCCTTGGTTAGTTGTGTTTTGGCTATCTCTCGGGTCCTATGTGCGTTCAGATGGTTTCTGGACGGGGTGGGTTACTTTCCGGCGGGTTTTTTCTCGGTTACACCTTGAAAACCCCGGCCGAGAGCCGAGTTTTGGCCACGCGTGGTTTCAAAGACAGGCTTGTGTCCCCGGCGAGTAGGTGTCTGTGGCTCTCCAGGACTGCGTCTCTGTGGTGGTGCCTGTTTCAGGCTCCCTATGATTCCCGGCGGAATGGCTGTACCCATCTAACTTTGTTCATGCGGACATATGTTATGAAGTTTTTCTACCCGGTTTTACAAACCATAGGAAAAAACCTAGCTGTTGTTGTGGGCTTTCCTCCCCGGCGATTTTTTACAAAGAAGTGGGGATAGGAACTTATGGGGTTAACGTTTAATCATCAGATCTCACCCGGCGGGTGCACCTTGGTAGGGTGGGATGAACGAATTGGTAATTCAGTTTAGTTAACCGGTCCATTTAGTGATACTATATGTATCGCCGCCTTCACACATACGGCGATCGAAGGCTCAATTAGGGTTAACATCTTTTTATAAGTTTTTCACACCCGGCAGGTGCTCCTGGGAGGAGGAAATAAGGAATTTACAATTCACTTTAGTTAACCAAATAATTGAGAGATACGTTAGTGTATCGCCGCCTTCAACATACGGCGATCTATATGACAATTCGTTAAGAAGTCAAATCTCGTATCGGCCTGCCCAGTGTTAATCTATAAGATAATTCAGGGGCCGGCGTCTTTGTGGGGGGTTGTTTTCCAAAATTGAATCTTGAAACAGTCACCACCAGAAAGACTATGTTTATAAACGCCATACTGGTCTTTTATATTATGTCAGAGGGTATTCTTAACTTTCTTAAGACATGTCTAGATATTCGGAAATCTTTTTAGAACCCCGCCGTGTAACGAGCTGTGATCGTGTGACATTCCGTCTCGTTACCCGGCGGGTTATTAACACTTGTGTGCGAACATGTTGGGTTAACCTTATGAGCATTAATTCCTGGAAATTTTCTTTTTTCCAGGGCTGGGCCCCGGCGGACCTATACAGAACCTGCAGTAGTTTTCCCGCCAGTCTCTGTCATGGCTACCTTTGCCCCAGTTTTTGCTTTATGCATTACTCCAACCTGTGCTGGTATCCCTCTTTTTGCGCACACTCTTTGTGTCAAGTGTGTTAAATGTCTAGACCGTTCAAGGGGTCTGTGGGTGATGCGCAACTGTTCCTTTTGCTCCCAACTCGGTGTAAAAGTATTACAAGACAACGATAAGACCGCAGCGGTTGCCTTACGAGAAGTTAGGCAACAAATGGCAGCTTATACTACTATTGTGGCTCATAAGTCACTTCAATGTGATAACATCCCACTTTGGGATAGGCTTCTAATTGAGCACCCTCCCCCTAAACGTTCCTCTCGAGTAACTATCCGTAAGCCGGTAGAGACTGGACAGGGTTCTGTGTCATCTCCTGGCCCAGCTACTTCGAAACGTCAACGTGAGCCTACACCCCCAGCGGCAGCCTCCTCGTCTCGGGCGAGATCTAGGTCTAGGTCACCACTTAGACACCAGCCACCCAGTCTTGCCTCTTCACCATTGAGTAAGAAGAGTAAGACGGAAAGTTCCACCAGTGGTCACGGCGATAAATCCTCCAAATCAAAGAGTAGTTCACGGTCACACCGCAGCCATAAATCTTCGAGAAAGGATTCCCATGATAGAAAGGCCTCCCGACATTCGCCGGAATCTAGTACTTCTCGTCATACCTCTATCCCAGACAGAGCTAGAGTGTTCGGTCTCAGGGGTCCAGTGTAGTGCCTGTACCTAAAGATAATTTACCTATTAGCATCTTAACCCTGGATTTAGAGAGTTCAGGGAACTCAGTGGTTGAGAGTGTTTCGGACTCCCAAGGGAGTGTAGGCCAAGGCCTAGGTGTTTGGCGATATTCTCGACCAGTGCCTGACCACCCACTTTTGGCTCAAACTATTCACACAGTGGCTGACGTCCACCGGGACGCGGCGATCCCATCCTCTATTCCTGACTTATCTTGGCAACAAGATGGTACCCCAGCTTCGGCGGAATCCTCTCATGAGGAACAGGATGATAAAGACGAGGTTTCAATTATCTCCGATATGGAAGTGCAAGAGTCGGGTTCAGGCTTAGACGCCGCACAAGATCTTATTGATTCACCATTGAGTACATCATCTAATAAATTTGTCACGGCACAGGAAATTGATGGGCTACTAGTTAATGCTTTATCTAAATTTTTTGGCCACCAGCCGGAAACTCCTACAGTGGACCTGGGAGCCCCCACGACAAGCTCTACGGTACGGCCTCTGATGACTTCTATTGCTTTGACTCAGATCCCTCACCCTCCCTCTATGTCACCATCGGGGGTCACTAGGCCTGCTACGGCGTCATTGACCACTTCGAATGTAAGGGTGATAACGGATGTCAATCCGCCCCCTTTAGACAAAGCTCCTCAGAAAGGTGGCTATGCCCTTGCTTTACGGCCCAGACGAGTCATGGGTCCTTTTGAACCCCACTAAGCCAGAGCTCGCCCAACCTACCTTGTCAGGGGAACTCCCAGTGCCGCAAGAGTGGGTCATCCAAGGCAATAAATCTAAGAAATTACGGGCCTTGGATACTTTGGGGAATGTACTAGATGTCAATATCAGGGCTATACCTAGTTATTATCACCAGGACTATTTTGTTTATACTGCTAAGCCTGCTTTACCCTCTGCCTCAGCTTTAAAATTGTTTTCTGACTGGTCTAAGCATGATGGGTTTAATGACATTAAGACACTGTCAGCTCTCACTCCAGAACTCGATTTGCAAACCGTCACAGACGCAGCCGCTAATTCAGTCTTGAAGGTGGGGCAGTTGGGTCCAGGACCTTGGGTGGAATGGGAGACAGAGGCTCAAAACTTTGTGACCACATTTACTTCCAAAACTTCCCACCAGATCCCTCAAGATACTCATTCTTGGTTCTCCATGCCAGTGTGTTCTGCCGGCGGAGTCCCTTCAGCTTTGTTTGCTTTCTTAGCTGCCCCTAAAATTAATCTTTGTGAACTAAAAGACCCTTTCACTACCCCTACCCCAACTCACCTAGACCGAGAATTTAGGCTACGGGGGAAAGCTTTTCGCCTGTTCTCCCAATACATAGTGTCACAACAGGTAGCAAAGTCATTGCTCCGGTCCACTCAGGCAATCGCAGACGCGGATGCCAGAAGATCGGTTGAACTGTCCCGGCGACTGCTTCTTCAGTCGTCAATCCAATCATTGGGGGACATACGCACAGCCTTGCTTGAGGCGGTACGAGCGAGACAAGATCTCAGAATGTCCTTGGTCCGGAAGCTGCCTGATCGCATTGCGAATCAGGTGGTCATGTCACCAGTGCTCACTCCCTCTTTAATGTCCGCTGAAGTGTGGCGCACAGTTTTTAATATGGATCAGGCCTTTAAACATAGTCCCACCCCTTCTAAGAAACCTGCCTTTAACTTCCCCAAACCCAAGCCAGTCGCTAAGGCTCAGCCGGGGGGATCTAAGCCCTTTCATCCGCCTCAGTCCTCCTCCCCTCAAGGTCAGTACAGGCATAGACAGGGTAGGTTTTCAGGTCAGAGAGGACGCGGCTATAATAAGCCAGGTCAGGGCCCGTCTTCTGCCAACGCCAGCCAGCCGGCGAAGCGTCCTCCACCACCAAATCCACCACCATCAAAAAACTAAAGTCTCTCTCACTCCCGGTGCCAGTCTCAAGGCCGGTGGATCCGAGGGTAGTACAGCCGGCGAACCCTTGTCTGCTAACTGGGTCGTTCCGAACGTGTCACCAAGCATGGCCGTTAAACACTTGGGCACGGATGGTGGCACGCAAAGGCATCACTTGGCAGTGGCTCCGGCGACCTCGCTTACGTCAGCCGACAACGGCGAATCTAGTTTCTTTAGAGGTGGAGTCACTGGTCCAGGAAATGATTGCCAAGAATATCATCATCCCGGTCCCTCCAATTTTGTTTTTCAGAGGATGCCATTCGGTTTGAACCTGGCACCTCGATTATTCACGAAATTAGTCTGGCAAGCCCTGATGCCATTGTTAATGCAAGGCATCAGAATTTTGTGGTACCTAGACGACTGGCTGGTGGTGGCAGAGACAGAGCAATTATGCATCAAACATGTCAACATAACCTTAAATCATGTCAAAACTCTAGGGTTCAAGGTAAATCTGGTAAAGTCAAACCTTGTTCCCTCACGAGTAGTTCAGTGGATAGGGCTGGTTTGGGACACAGCTGCTCTCACTCTGAGTCAGAGTGTGGACAATCGAAACAGGTTTCGCAGGAAACTGTTCATGTTTCTTCACAGTCTGACTACGACACGGAGAATCTGGGAGTCTCTGGTCGGCTCTCTCAACTGGATTCAACTAACTGTAATGTTGGGCCGGTTGAAAGTAAAACGGTTAATATTGGAGGGCAACAAATATTTCCCACTCTTACCGGCGGGAAAATTATGGCCCATACCAAAATTAATCCACACCTTACTAGCGGTCTGGGCGAAGAGGGAAATGTTGCACTCAGTAATGTCATGGACCTCTCCTCCGCCAACGGTATGGGTAGACACGGATGCGTCAGGCACCCATAACGAGGGGCGTCACGCTCCTTGGTGCCGCTAGAAGAGCGGCGAACACATCCAAAGGTATCCAAAGGTAATAGGTTGGGGTTTTCAGTCAAACCAGGGGCACCAGGGTCAGGGGCTTTGGTCCCACTTAGAAATCTCGCAATCAATGTCAAAGAATGACTAGTCCCCTTGTATTTCCTTCAGGCTCACGGCTCTACTTTACGGGGCAAGTCGGTGGCCTTCAGAATGGACAATCTGAATGCGGTTCACTGCATTCAGAAATGGGTCAACGAGATCACGGAAGTTGCTAAACGTGTCGGAAGAGATTTTTACTCTAGCCAACAGACTAGACATTTATCTTCACGCATCTTATCTCCCAGGCGTAGCAAACGTCTGGGCAGACGCTCTGTCCCGGAGACAGAGCACGACAGTAGAATGGGAGCTCAAGCAACCCATTTTCAACCTAATGATTGCAGAGCTCTACCATCCACAAGTGGATCTGTTTGCATCCGACGAGACTCACAAACTCCCTCTATACCTCACCCGCCGGACGAGAACGCCGGCAGGGGGGCCAGACGCCCTAGTGACAGACTGGAACAGATGGAGCTCCATCTATCTGTTTCCGCCGCCAGACGCGTCACTCATGTGCCACGTAGTGAACAAACTACGAGATTATCGAGGCTTAGTCTCGCTAATCGCGCCCCTGTGGCCGGCGCAGTTATGGTACCAGCAATTAAAGACGTGGTGCCCGCACCCGGTGTCGCTCCCGGTCGAGTATTTTCACTTAGACACGATTGGTAACCTAGCGACCTCGCTGACTTTTGCATTATGGACATTCAGGAGGCCAAGTGGCTAGCACCATATGGTAGAGATGTGACCAATAAATTAACCCTTATTTAGCGGGTGGTCAGGTATTTTACACTGTACCGCTCAGCGGGCATAATCCCGAAATACTCGCTCAATTTCACTCGCCCTAGCGCCGTTACTATGGCTCCAATGCGAACGAAATGATCATTTTTGGAAAGAGCAACTCTTCGTCTCCCCATATAAGTCTATGAATGGATGTTTTGAATGAGTGTGGAGGGTGGGAAGAGGTGAGGAAGGGGAGGTACTTTTTGGTCTATTTCCCAGGCGCGTTCGGTTGCGTTCGCTTTGGCCTGACTTCGGCCTCTCGCGCGTCTAGTATTCCTTCGGTAATCGGTCTTATTTTTCTCTTATTTCTCCTTATTTCTGTATTCTCTCTCTCTCTCTCTCTCTCTCTCTCTCTCTCTCTCCTGTCTGTCTGTCTGTTTCTCTTTCTCTCTCTCTCTGGCTTGCTCGCTTTCCCTCTCTCTCTCTCTCTCTTCCTCATCCGTATATGTAATTCTCATTATTATTTTCTCTAATCTCTCTCACTCCTGTCTGTCTGTCTCTCTGGCTCGCTTGCTTTCCCTCTCTTGTGCTCCCTTTCTCTCTTCCTCATCCGTATTATGTATTTCTCATTATTATTTTCTCTAACTAATCCCTCTATTTCATTTATTTGCTTGTAATATTTCTGTATTATTATATCTTTTTCACTCTGTCTTCAGTTCAGTTTCTGTATTCTCTCTATACGGTGGGAATGGTATTTCGTATGAGGGATGTGCAGCACAAATATTCAATCTTTCGTGGTTTGGTTGTTTGTATTACCGTAAGAAATTTACTGAACGCCTGCAAATAATACGCTATAAAATGCTTGCAATCAAACTCTCAAGCAATTTCAAGGTCACATGCAATTATAAATGTAGGCTATAGGTAACCGACCCAGAGAGGAAGAGACAAGAGAGAGAGAGAGTGTCGTGCTAATATAACAATGTTACATATGTATCATATATATATGAAAAAATAATATATACGGTAGGCCTACATCTGTTCCCCACAATCATATAATGCCAAGCACAAATATTCAATCTTTCATTGTTTGTATTACCGTAAGAAATTTACTGAACGCCTGCAAATAATACGCTATAAAATGCTTGCAATCTCTCTATTTTCTCTAATCTCTCTCACTCTTCCTGTCTCTCTCTCTCTCTCTCTCTCTCTCTGGCTCGCTCGCTTTCCCTCTTCCTCATCCGTATTATGTATTTCTCATTATTATTTTCTCTAACTAATCCCTCTATTTCATTTATTTGCTTGTAATATTTCTGTATGATTATATCTTTTTCACTCTTTCTTCAGTTCAGTTTCTGCATTCTCTCTCTCTCTCTCTCTGTTTCGCTTGCTTTGCAGGAATTTTGTTTTTGTTTTATATATAATATATAATAATTTACTTATCATTACTTACTATATCGTATAAACAATAGTAGGTAGCCAACTTACCATAATACCAATACACCAAACCGATCCGCATGCGGTTTTGTTTATCACCTGTTTACTAAAGTGCCACCATTATCGATTTTCTTGGAGCCGACTAGAGCGGGAGGGTTACCAATTGAAATTAAATCCGCTAGCATATATTGTTAGATGTAAGACATGATAAATACCACTAGAAGTATGAATTGGCAAAATCCATATAATATCACTTCGAAATTGTTCTGAAATTTCAAAACAAAACCGCTAGTGTAAGTCATTGCTGCTAGATCGAAGTAAAGGTTTCTAGATCTAGCGGAAGTCGCTATACGTATTGGCAGTACTGCACACTCATTCATTTCATTCATTCATTTTCTATTAAGCTCGTCCTGGAATCTTTACGACTCTGAATCTTACGATTGCCGACGGCGATACGTTGTTGACATTGTTGTTGATGTTCCAGTGGAGGGATGAACAAAATATTGTCCTTGTCCAATAATAGCTATTTCATAGTCCCACAGGACTTATTTTGATATATTTATCAAATTTATTGAACGCCTGAAAATAATACGCTATAAAATGCTTGCAATCAAACTTTCAAGCAATTACAAGGTCACATGCAATTATAAAAAGGTATATTGTAGACCACAATCTTCGCAAGCTTCGTTGTTGCTTGTATTATCGTGAGAAATGTACCATACACCCTGGTTATCGTGAGAAATTTACCGAACGCCTGCAAATAATACGCTATAAAATGCTTGCAATCAAACTCTCAAGCAATTTCAATGTCACATGCAGTATAGGTAGACCCAGAGAGGAAGACAGACAGAGAGAGAGGGGAGGTCAAAAACATCTGCTAGGTGTGATTTCCCCTGGGAGGGAAGAGATTAGTTAGGGGCGTGCCCTGGCCTACATCAGACAAAGAGAGTACAAATGAGTACAAACAAAGAGAGTGAGACAGAGAGAGAGAGAGAGAGTAGTGATAATATAAAAATGTTACACATGTATCATATAATATATGAAAACATAATATATACGGTAGGCCTACATCTGTTCTCCACAATCATATAATGCCAAGCACAAATATTCAATCTTTGGTTGTTTGTATTACCGTAAGAAATTTACCGAACGCCTGCAAATAATACGCTATAAATGCAAAGGAAATTTCTTGTAGAGTGGAATTTTGAGGACGTAATGTGCTCTGAGAGAGAGCGGAGCGGTGATTAGGAGCATAAATTACCTCAAGACCGCTCGCCACACAGGGAATTCTATAAGGAAATTACCGTATTTTAGGGTTTTTTCACTCGTGTTTTACGATCGTTGAAAGACAACCAGTGATCGTAAAAGGATGGTTCGGGTGTCATTGGAAAGCTCAATTTACGCACTTTCAGGATACATACTTGTATTACGCTCTGGGTCTTGTTTATGCATGAAAAAGAGCACGGAACAACCCCATTTAGGGTTAAAAAAAAACCCGCTGGGCAGCACAGTGAAATATACTCCACCAGCCGCTCGTAAGGTGATAAAATGCTTGCAATCACATTTTCAAGCAATTATCAAATATAAATTGTACTTACCAACACCCACACCAGTATGTTCTTCGTCAGGAACGTCTCCAATTTGCTCAAGGGTCTGTCCAATATCAACCACAACATCCACCCCACGCAAATTATGCTTGGGGTGAAAGCCTATGATCGGGTTATTTTCGTCTTCCGAGTCATCCACACTACCAAAACTCTCACCCAGACCTTCGACGGTTTCATCCAACAGCTTATTAGAAAGTTCTGAAGAGTTCAGCATGATATCTAGTTTCTGGGTGGTGAGCCGGGCGTGGTTAGTAGGGTGGCACGACGCACTAGGGATTGGCGGCCACCGAATCGAACACGGGCAAATCTTGACCTTCCATTATGGCTGCTTGAGGGTCACTTAGTCACGGTCACGCAGTGGGGATGTGTGGGTGGGCCCTTGTAGTACACCGCCTGACCACCAAGTTTCGCTTTCCACCAAAATTAGGGCGGGAATACGCCCACGGACTTAAGTCCGACCCCGCCATTTAGTCCAATTTTCTCGTATCGGACTTAAGTCCGACCCCGCTAAATAAGGGTTAATAAATCAATATACTCAGTCTACGAAACGGCAGTATCAATCACATTGGCAAGCCTTTACTTCTTGGATCATTCGAACAGAACAGACTGTGCCCTCAGTGGCGTTAGTTTTTAATTATTTGAATTATCTGTTTGAGCAGAAACGTTTATCTGTGGTTACGTTAAAAAATCACTTAACTGCGATTGGAGTGCCCTTTTTAGACCTTACAGGTCTCTCCATACCGGTAGCGGAGGAAACAGGTTTTATGAGGGCATGTTTTAAACTCCGCCCACCTCCCCGTCAGCTCATGCCTACTTGGTCTCTGGACAAGGCATTGTCTTTACTTCACTCTCGTCTGTACCAAAATACTGCAGATTTTTCATTACTCTTAAAAAAGGCGGTATTCCTTTTGGCTTTGGCCACCGGGAACAGGGTGTCTGAGCTGGCGGCGATGAGCAACACACCTAATTGCCTTAGGTTTGGTAGACTTAATGTATGTATTCACATTGCACCTTCCCCAGGTTTTGTAGCCAAGAATGAGCACAGTGCACACGTGTTTTCAGAGTTCACTGTGCCGGCGTTAAAAGGGGAAAGGTGCACCATAATCTATGTCCAGTGCAAGCTCTAACCATATATTTGAGAGTAGCTCCTCTAAACCCCCAAGGTGCTTTGTGGGTAGCAAGTACGGGTAAACGCTTACTGAAACGGAGATTGGCTTCTCTTTTGGTCGAAGTCATTAAAGAGAGTAATCCCGGCGTTGTGGGTAGGGCCCACGATTTACGCAAATGGGCAACCTCTTTACGTTTCCTGAAGAACTTTTCAGTAGAAGATATTACGTCCACACATTTGTGGGCTTGTAATCATACGTTTTTGACTAGATACTTATCAGTTGCTCTAGACAAACCTTCCTTACCATGTATAGCTTTAAGGCAGAGGGTCTAGGTGGCCCTTCAGTCACTTTTGTTTACTTTCAAGGAAAAGGGGGGGGGGGGGGTGCAGTCAGTGTAACATAGGACACCCTAGACCCCGCCGGAGTGTAAGAGTTGTGATACAAATTGGGAGGTTTGACGTACCTCCCAACCTACCAAATAGGAAAACCTATTATTTGGTAGTAGTTTTGGAAAATCCAACGTCAAAGCTATTAACCTAATTGCAATGACGACTTGTCTATTTTGACTGCTATGTCGTCATTCCAACCGCGGTTAAAAAGAAAACGTCTAGAGTCTACTCCTTATCTTGCTCTAGGAGACGTTGTACATTAACCAAAACTACCACCGAAGGTGAAAAAAGCATAGAAGAGAAGAAAAAGGGGTTTACCTTAGTTACCGCTTAAGGCCCATCCCGTGTTCCGTCATGTGCAGATCCCTGTCGAACGTGCGCATGAGCGACCCTCTCTTGTCATCACATCTCACGTCAGCAGAAGAACGCGGATGGGCAGGGGTCCGGCGTGAGGGAGGGTATTATGTACGTTGGATTTTCCAAGACTACTACCAAATAGTAGGTTTTCCTATTTGGTAGGTTGGGAGGTACGTCAAACCTCCCAATTTGTTAGTAGTCTTGGCAAATCCAACGTCAAGGCTGCATAACAAATAGGAGGAGGACATCCAAGCCCAACCTACCAAAAAAAACAATGCATAAAACAAAATTATGAATGACAATGACACAATGTAAACAAGAGAGTTTAATAAAAGAGTGAAAAACTGAGGAGTAGCCAAAAAGAACAGTTTTAACACATGCCCGTCATTCATAGTAATGCAAAAACATAGATTTGTCTGAAACCAAAAAGGTACTGTACCAAAATCCCTTTTCTTCAAAAACCAACAAAAACACTGAACACAAGAACAAAATACAATTTTCAATGTGGCAAAACACTTATGTACTTGAACAATACATAATCCCAAACTTGCAATCCAGTGTTGCAAACCCGCACCCCCCCCCCCCCTCCCCCTTTGTCAAATAAAACAAAGGAAAAGAACGAGGGACAAGGGGCGAAGACCAGGGATCTTCGCCAGAGCACCAGGAAACACGACCCCCGAGAGCAATCACCGGCCGAGGGGGTCGAACACTGGACACGGAGAGGTAGGAGGAGATGAAGGAATTGATAGAAGACCACAAAACCGCTGAGGCGATGGCAGGTAAGGATCGACGTGGCAGGAACCGGAAGGAGGCAGCAAAGGAGCTGACATCGTGCGCAGAACCCCTACAAACAGGGAGACGGGCACGAACGGTCCGACAAACGTGGCGGCCCATCTGCACCTGCGAGAGCCTCCCACCTGTCCGAGGAGACACCCACACAGCAGTACCCGAAGGCGGCGCCACAGACGCAACAGAAGAGTGCAAGGCTGACACCGGGAACAACACATGGCGAGGATGCCCACGCCGTAAAGCCTGGACGGCGAAAGGCTGGAAAACGGGGGCCTCCCTCCCATGCGTGGTAACAAAAGGAGGGGAGGAGGCGAACGAGACGCCATGCAAGGACGGGGAGAATCGCACACAGTCCCGGGGCCGCAACAATGCCGCTAGTGCAGACACCCGATCCCCAGTGGCCAGAGCGACAAGGAAGAGTGGACGCCCGAGCAACGGAACCGGCGTAGCGGCCCTTGTATACGTGGGTGAAGCCAGAAGGACCAGAGCCCGCCCCAGATCCCATTGCGGAGGGACCTGGCGCGGAGGCGGTCGATCCCGGAAGGCAGCCGTCAGGAAGGAATCCAGCTCCTGTGGCGGAACGACCAGCCCAGCGACGGACCCAAAGACCCCCCGGACGGCAGACAAGTGGGTACGTATAGCGTCGACTTGAAAGTGACGTGTACGGAAGAGGTGAAACAAGGAGCGTAGGACGAGGGAAGGAGAGCCAACTGGCAGGCGAGTGGCCTGTAGCCACCTAGTAAAAGACCTCCAGCGGGACCCGTAAGTCCCCCAAGGAGAAGACGGCCAGGAACGCTGCAGGAAGTCAGTCAGGGCCCGGCCGGGGACCGGGAGCCACCGTGCCTCATGAACAAGCACGATGCGAAGGCCAACGAGGTCCGCAGGTCCCCAACCTAGCCCAAGTGGAAGCCGGAGACAGGTAGAGGGACTGGACTCGGGCACCACCGCGGCAACCGGGCGTACCAAGCCCGTGCCGGCCACAGAGGCGCGAGGAGCCAGACGCAGCCGTGGTACAGCCGCAGCCTCGCGAGGACTGGGCACATCAACAGCGCGTCTGGTGGCGGAAAGA
This sequence comes from Paralithodes platypus, assembly GCA_032716605.1. Taxonomy (NCBI): domain Eukaryota; kingdom Metazoa; phylum Arthropoda; class Malacostraca; order Decapoda; family Lithodidae; genus Paralithodes; species Paralithodes platypus. The sequence goes on along the minus strand of CM064490.1, from coordinate 5,408,963 downwards.
CGTATATCGACCGCCACCATTACCAGGCTACCATGAAAGCGTCTGGACCCCCCCCGGAGCGCGAGGCCGGAGGGAGAGGTCCAGAGGCAACTGGCGCGGCACCCCTGATGCGAACAAGGCGACCTCCGGAACACCTCAGGAAGCCGCGAGGTCGGCGAACACAGTCCGTTTCATCACCCATTCTACAAGAACGCCCTGCCCTCTCGACAGGGCGGCCGCCCACAGGGTGGCAGGCCCGGGCAGGGAGGAGGCATGCAAGGAGAAGGGGTGTCGGTCCGCGAGGAAGAACAACTCCACCGAGACCCCCAATAGAGTCAACGACCTGGAGGACCCCCGCATTAGGAAACAGTGGACAGCTTGTCTGAGTGACCAACCCGAAGGCCACCGACTTACCCCGAAGGGCCAGCGCGTGGTCCCGCAGGAAGAACAAAGGAACCAACAGTCCGAGGGCATAGACGGGTAAGTGGAGGGAGACCCACCCATCTGCCGGGAAGTGGACGTCCCAGGTTCGATCGGGAACCTCACCCATACTCGCTCGACGTATCTGTGGCTACCCAGACCGTCAGCAGGGGGGCGGTCCAGGGCACAGCCGCAGAGAGCGAGCCCCGAGCAACCCAGCGACCGAAGCATCGGCGAACGGTACGCGGGAGCAGCAGGAGCCGATCCATAGGGGCAACGGAAACACCGCGGTGCCCATGAGGAGGAGGCGGCGTAGCCAGAGGCTCCCTAAGGGAAGGGGCAGAGCGGCCCAATGCAGCGAACCCACGAACGAGTCCCAGAGCCACCCCGGGAGGGAGACCGAGTGCAACACGGCGAAGACCTTCCACCGAAGGTGCACCGCGGCCGGCAGACCCCGGGTCACCGTAGCGCCGGACAAAACCCATGCGAGACCGACCCATGGCACGACACGCGACGGGGTCAAGCGTGACTTGGGAACATCGAAGGGGAACCCTAACCGTGCGATGTTGCGAACGACTGTGAGGGCGTCGCCAATGCACAGGCTTAGGGCTTCGGAAACTACCAACCAATCGGTCAAGGAAAACAGGATCTGGAGCCCGCTCCTGAGGAGAGGACCCAGAGCCTGCCCCACCAGTGCGGAGAAGAACCGCGGCGCGATGTGGAGACCGAAGGGAAGGCCGTCGAACAGGAACACACGATCGGAAGTCCGAACGGCCAAGAAGCGCTGGAAGCGAGGATGGAGAGGAACGATCCAAGACGCATCCTGGAGGGCCAGCGACACTACCCCCGACAGAGGGCGCAGGGCCAGGCGTACCAGGGGTACCGGCAGCATCCGAAACCGTGTGTGCACGATGTGCCCGTTGAGGGCCGACAGATCCACCACCGGTCGCATCGCGTCGCAGTTCGTCTACGGTACCAGAAAGACACGGGAGAGGAAAACCGGGCGACCGGCGGTCAACTCCCTCGACGCTACCCAGCTCGGGCATGGAAGTGAACACGTGGGCCACCTCTGAAGAGATGGGCCGGCGTCGGTGACAAGAGCGGAGTGGGGGTCTGGACGTCCACCTCCAGGTGAGACCCCTCCGCGCAACCCGCCACCCCCAACGTCCCTCGCGGCCACCGAGGGGCGCAAGGGCGAAAACAACCCGAGGGAGCACCCGAGACGAAGGAGCGACCCGGTCGGCCAGGCGAGAAGGAGAACAAGGAGGCCGACCCAGAGAACCTACACATTGTGTTGACGTGGAGGTACCCCCGGTACGGGCCGTGCGGGCATGAGCGCCACGTTGACCTCCTCTACCCCCCCCCCCCCCAACCTCGTCGAAAAGGGCGGGCCACCCCAACCCCAGGCCGTCGCAGGGCTGACCCCGTCGAAGGGCGGCCGGAAGTGGAAGGCCGGCCAGCCCCGACACGGCGGGGATGAAAGGGCTTGCAGCAGCACCCCGAAGAGGACCGGCAGAAGGACGGGACTGAGAAGACCCCGCGCGCGACACAGCGCGTCGGTGCGTGTCGTAAGCAGGGTCCGCAATGACACAGCGCGTCATCGCGTGTCGGAAGCAGGGGCCGCCGACAGAGAAGCGTAGCATTCCCAAGCATCCTGCTTAAAAAAACCCGACGTATATAGCGCAGAGTACAACAAACCCTGACGAAAATCCAAGGGGGCCTGCCGGCAGAACGAGGACCGTACTGTCGGGCGTTGCCGAGTTGCCGCGCACAAAACCGCCTTCAGCTCGGGAACCAAAGACACCGCGAGCCGAAGGTGGATCCGCTGAACGCGGTCCAAAACCTTTGCGAAGATCGCCTGGCGCAGACGCCTCGAAAAGCCGCAGGTGGTGAACAGACGTCTGGAGGGAACCTAAAGACAAGACAATAAGTCCGTCACCCTCTGTCGCAAGGGAAAAACCTTGGCGACAGAGGGCTGATCCGGGTGAGAGAAGAACAGGGTAGCAATAGAACTAAGTTCAAGAACGGGCGCGCTTATCCAGGACCAGAACGCGCCGTCCAACCCGCCGACAGACACAAGAGGAGGCAAAATCAGTGATGACTCCGGTGGAGGGACTGAAGGAGAGCCGTCAACGGATCAGTGTGTGAAGTCGAAGGCCTCAGCAAACCAGGCCTCCAATGGGAGAGGGTGACCGAGCATGATGGCTAAGCCAGGCGTACCGGCATCGCACAAACCTGTCCCATAGGAGGACAGACCCGTCAACACAGCCAGGGACTGAACAGCCGGAAGGATGTCAGGGCGGCTGAAGTCTGACCAGAGCGTAGGCCTGCAGAAGGGAGGGGGACCGTAGCAGGGGTAGGTAGGGTGAGGCGCTGAGGGTGAGTCACCGCCAAGAAGCGCGAGAAGAGGGAGTCTTGCATCGACTCCATGCGCCCGTCGATGCGTGACACAACCCAGGCCTGCATAGCCGACAATCGATCCGAGAGAGGCGACCCCCCCCAAGATTGGCCGGCCCGCAGGGGCGAGCGTGAGCGGGAGCGAGACCCACGACACGAACCAGCAGCGTCGCGGCCCAAGGAAGGCGAGCGACGACGGTTGTGTCGCCGTTGAGGGACTCGTCCCCGATCACGAACGGCCGAGGGGGAAACAGCACCATCCCCCTCTTCCAGCGACACGGCAGCTCCTGAGAAAGGGGACCCCGAAACCTCGCGAAACCCCACCGAGGCAAGAGGAGGGGTACCCCCCTGGCGAGACGGTAAGTGAAGGTCAGGAAGAGAAGAATGAGGAGGAGCAGGACGACGGGAGTGGGAAGGCTGGCCGGGTGAAAGGAGGCCAGAAGGAGCTGCGGGGGGAAACAGAGCAAGGATCCCCGGGGCTGAGATAACAGGGCGGCCCGACACCGAGGCGGAGGAGGGAGGGACCTCCACCGTGGGACGAGACCGTGAAGGAAGAATAGGCACTGAAGCAGGTGAAGTAGGAGAAGCAACGACATCCAGGCGGACCCTCCTGGACAGTGTAGGAGGAGGGAGCAGAGGGCCAGCTACAGCATGAACAACCGCGCGCGGAGAGGACAACGTAAGAGGAAGTCGTCTGGGCTGGGGAAGCGGGCGGAAGGGAGTAGAGCCCCTATCCGTAGAGGCCAGGGGAGGGCGCACAGGGGCAGAGCCGCTAACCCCGGCCTCAGGGTGAGAACAATGACGAGGGCGATGGGCGTCGTCAAGGCGATCAGGAGGACGACGAGGGGCAGTAGAGGACGGACGACGAGGCAAGCGAGAGCGTGGACGGAGCTGGGGAACCCCCCGACGATGGGACGACCGGCTGCGGGATCCAGGGGAGAGGGCCAGGTGAACGGCCTTCAGTCGGGTCAGGGATACCCAGGGCGACGCGGATCCGGTCGGCAACAAAGGCCGGGGAACGGTGGCCCACAGTCCTAATGTGGCGGGAGACCATCGTCCACACCGACGGAAGGGAAGCAGAGGCCACAGCCGCCGCCGAGGAACCAGGGCCATGGTGCAGCACATCCACCAGGGCCAGACACGTGCCACACAGAGCAGGGAGGTAGGCCGTAGAGGACACACAGAGCGAGTGGCGCAAGCAGGACTTGTGGCTCTCCAAGCACGGGGAGCGACAACCAAGGCGAAAGCAAGGCAGCCTACCTGCACTAGAAGAACGCACACCATAATCAGCACGTCGAAGGAGTAAGTGGAGAGAATGTCCAAGAAGAACCAGGGAAGGAGCATGGGGAAACAGGAACACACATGCAAACAGGTATCCGTACTCACCCTAAACTGGGAGCACAGAGGTAGGTGAGGAGGGTGGCCGAGGCGGAAGAGCACTAGCAGAACCTGCAAAGATGGAGAAAGTGTTAACCACCACTCAACATTTTACATGCAGGGCCTATAACACCAGTAAAGTGCATACACCAATATAGTATCAGGCAACAAGATGACATAACAAAATTCAATAGTGAAAGCCAACTATTACCGCAAATTTGCGGGCCAATGGAGGCATAACCGTACCGACACCACCCTCCCGCAATTTTGCGGGACCCCCCAACGATCTCCGCAAATTTGCGGGGAGCCGAAACGTCCCAGAAGAGCGAATCGAGCTCCCGCAAATTTGCGGGACCGGCCGAGATGGCCCGGCGCCGAAAAAAGCGAGAGGAGCGTCTAGGGAATACCAAAAAAGGCCACAAAAAAAGCGTCATCTCCTTATGAACTCCAAGCAATGATGGCCATCAAGCTGAGCAGTGTCTTCCTTGAATTTATCCTGACTCAACCGGCAAAGGGAGAGGCAAGGAAGACACACCAGGGAAGAGGAGGCACATCCCCCAGGAACCACCCAACCCACAGAGATAGAGCAAAGCCCATGAGGAGAAGTGGCAGGGAGGGTGGTTTCGCACAAACAGGGGCCCCGGGGGTACCCCTGGATTGGGCAAAAGACTATGAAAGGATGGAGGTGAAACAGGAAGAGAAAACAAAAACCAGTAAATGAAACTGGTGAGAAAAAGGGTGGCCTAGCCGTGAGCAGAGAATGTGTCAGGGGCGAAAAACCCTGTGGTGTGAAGGAGGGGCCCCCGTGGGGTACCCCTGGAGTATCACGAACCACCTGTCGCCCAGGCCCTTGAGACACAGTGAAGGACTCGAAAGGGGGGACTCAGGAATAACGCTAATAATGCGGCCGACACAAACTCTACAAACAGCACCGCCACCAACGAAATCTCAGATTGTTTACCAACGGTACACCTAGGCTATGAAAAAATGAAAACTCATAGGGGCATAGCAATTCCTGAATGAGAAAACGAGCTAGGCTAAATTAAGCTAAAAGCTAAACTATGCCCAGACTAACAGGAAAAAAGAATATGAAAAGAGAAAGAATGAAAAACATATACGAGGAACGCCAGGCGCCCCCGTACCTTCGGTAGGCTATTTCCACACGCGTCTCCATTATACACACTTAGGAGCCCATTTACGTGTGCCCTAGATCACGTAACATCTGTCTAACAAAAAAGAAGGCCAGATAAGCCGAAACGAACCTAAACAGGGTGAATTAAAGGAGCACAACAAAAACGACTTCATTCAATGGAGCGCGTGAAAAAATGATGACAAGAGAGGGTCGCTCATGCGCACGTTCGACAGGGATTTGCACATGACAGAACACGGGATGGGCCTTAAGCGGTAACTAAGGTAAACCCCTTTTTCTTCTCTTCTATGCTTTTTTCACCTTCGGTGGTAGTTTTGGTTAATGTACAACGTCTCCTAGAGCAAGATAAGGAGTAGACTCTAGACGTTTTCTTTTTAACCGCGGTTGGAATGACGACATAGCAGTCAAAATAGACAAGTCGTCATTGCAATTAGGTTAATAGCCTTGACGTTGGATTTGCCAAGACTACTAACAAATTATGGATAATGTGATATGAAAATTTCTCTGTTCTATTCAGGGCGAGAAATTGTGCTAGTACAATGTTAGTACAAACAACAGGGTTGTTGTAGTAGTTTTAGCTGTGGAAGCAATTTAGTATTAAACAGTGGAGATATTTTGCAAAATATTTCCACGAATATTATGGGGTTATATGTGCACATGTAAACTTATAACTTGTTATTTTTGTCACCACTCGTTGAGTGGGGTGCCTTTGTAACTACAGATCTGTTCACGGAATCTCCAGAGTTACCCCTTTTTGTCAAGCAGGCTTCTTTGAAGCACGCACCTGCTTGAACCCCTTTTTTGTATATATATGGTCTGCACCATGTGTAAATATATTTTCAAAGTAAGAATACTATGTGGTTGTTTGATTATCTGCTTTTCTAGAGTTATGATATGATTACGAATGTCCCCCTCCAGTCTTTGAAATCAGGCATGTTCGTCAATGATGGAGGGGCCACTAATAAATTATAGGTTTGACTCCTGTAAGGAGATAAAGAAAACCTAATATTTAGTAGTGGCCCCGTAATCATTGACGACTGGGGCCCTCCCGACCATCCCCTTCCCATTCGTTGATGTATTAAGGATTTTGGTTTACTTGATATGTCAGTGAAGGAAGAATGACGCCTGAATCAGCGTCTGGTCAAAGATCCACACAAGTACATCCACGATATGATGGAAAGCTTATTGGATAGTTATTCTTATTTCTTTTTGTTTTTATTTTTTACGAAGTTTTTTTCGTAGTGAGAACCCAATTCATAATGACTGAAGCCATGAGTGAGGTCGCGTGCGCTCATGATGAAGGCTCCTCAGATTTTAAATGCTCTGCGCGGTAGATTCAAACTACGGCGGATTAGTGTTTGAAGAGGATGCCTTATGTAATAGGCATGTTCGTCAATGATTACGAGGCCACTACTAAATATTAGGTTTTCTTTATCTCCTTACAGGAGTCAAACCTATAATTTGGTAGGTAGCCTCGGAGTATCCAACGTCATAGTATCCCGCCCTCACGCCGTACCCCTGCCCATCCAATCTTGTCTAATTAACTTGATACTTTTTTTTTTTTTTTTTTTTTTTTTTTCTATATTCCAACTTACTTCCTCTCGGGCATAGGCTGAGAGCCTTAACATTCACCGCTTTACAATGAACAGTGAAGCCTGTGAGGTCTTGTTCCAGTCTAGGGAGTGAGACATGTGAAGCACGTAGAGTACAACGAGCACCTGCCATCTTGCCTTCACATGAGGCACGGTGCTCACTCATGGCCCGAAACGACCCCATCTCTGAAGCCATCTCGTTCCCGTGCTTCACTGTCTCACCCCCTACACTCGGACTCTCACACTTACACACACACAACGCCACCTGTTGAGCAGATAACTCACCAGGCATTGCACCCCTATAGCATATTTTGAATATGGGAATATTCATACACTGCTATTTAATCAGGGAACAATGAGGGTATTTTATTGACGTTTCGGTGGGCTTGTGGTAATGCACTGATACTAGGTACAGCACAAATTCCATCCCAATAATATCTTCCCATTGATACATCGGGATTTGAACCCGGGACCTTTGGATTACCAGGCCAGTGGCAAGACCACTCCACCACACCTCCCCTGGATGTCTAATGAACCCGGTCGGGATGTGCGGTGGACCCGTGACAACGGCTTAAGGAGCCAGATAGGATGGACAATGTTCTGCAATTTTCTCTTTTCTTTCTCATCAATATTTTCATTTCCTTTAAAATAGTAGCCTCAAGAGTGTGTACAACGTACCTAGTAGAGAGAGTAAGGTGCTACTCTAGATGTTATCGATTTAATCGTGCTAGTGATTACGATAATTGTCCGCTCCAGAGCGGAACGGAATTATACGATAGGTATATAGCTCTACGTTGGATACTCCGAGGCTACCTACCAAATAGAAGGTTTTCCTACTTTGGTATTGGGAGAGTGTCAAACCTCCCAGTATTTTAACCAAAGAGCCGGAGGTGAACACGTCCGCCTGCCGCTTGGAGCCGTCAGGGAAAAACCTATTGAATTGTCTTGTCCTTCGAGCGCAACATTACCCTCACATCTCGCTCCGTCTTTTTATCTATGATTCCCGCAGTCAAGACAGAGGAGAATAAGATCCTATAGTAAGCATTCATAGGTAACCCTTGAGCCATACCGAGTCTGAGTAGCTGACATGACCGGACTGCCTCAAACAAGGCTGTTCGAATTTCCGTGAGTGTTCTATCCGGGGTAGGGAGGAGGTATTGTTGAAAGACTTTAACTAATTCCTGGGTCCGTGGAGAGGGATTAGGCATCGGTTGGGCAATAGCCTGGGCCATGTCTCTAGTTAACAGGAAGCTAATAAACGTCCTGTGGGCCTTATCTCTGACCAGAAATTCTCATTGGAGTTCAATAGGTTCAGGAGTAATGAGTGGCAATGGAAAATCTTCCGCCGTAAATTGAGGGGCTATCAGAAAATTAAAAATAGGGAACGGAATGCCGCCCGGTCATTGTGCTAGCCAGTCAAAATCGGTAACGGGGGGAGGGAGACTTGGGGACAAGGTATTGGATGTAATATCTACAGCAAATTGTTGCAGTTTCTGATCCCACGTTACCCACGGCCCATCGCCCACCTCACTTAGATTCAGCTCCCTTTGGTCTTTATGTGGACCACATCTGTGAAATTTGGGAGAAGGCTCCCTCTGTGTATACAGAGAACGACAACCAGTAGAGCTACATCGTTTATGGCAATCAGGGCAAATGGGAGTGTCTGGGTGAGAAGGATCCTGGACCGGGGAATCCGCCGGAAGAGGAACCAGCAGGCATGGGTTGTACACAAAATATTGAAAATTTGCCGGGTCAGGTCTAGCATATATCATAGGTTTGACTCCTGTAAGGAGATAAAGAAAACCTAATATTTAGTAGTGGCCCCGTAATCATTGACGATTATGCCTATTACATAAGGCACCCTCTTCAAACACTCATTTACCGTAGTTTGAATCTACCGCGCAGAGCATAAAAAATTGAGGAGCCTTCATCATGAGCGCACGCAACCTCACTCATGGTTCGTCATTATGAAATTGGGTACTCACTACGAAAAAACTTCGTAAAAAATAACAAATAAAAAGAAAATAAGAATAACTATTCATAAGCTTTCCATAACTTCGTGGATGTACTTGTGTGGATCTTTAACCAGACGCTGACTTCAGGCGTCATTCTTCCTTCACTGACATATCAAGTAAACCAAAATCCTTAATACATCAACGAATGGGAAGGGGATGGTCGGGAGGGCCCCAGTCGTCAATGATTACGGGGCCACTACTAAATATTAGGTTTTCTTTATCTCCTTACAGGAGTCAAACCTATAATTTATTAGTGGCCCCTCATCATTGACGATTATGCCTGATATCTAAGACTGGAGGGGGACATTCGTAATCATATCATAACTCTAGCAAAAGCAGATAATCAAACAACCACATAGTATTCATACTTTTCAAAAAATATATATTTGTGTGCATAATACTTTATACAGCATAAAAATATACAAAAAAGGTGACAAGCAGGAGCGTGCTTCGAAGAAGCCTGCTTGGACAAAAAGGGGTTAACTCCGAGACACTGTACACAGAGCTGGTAGTTAAGAAGGCACCCCACTTAAAGTAAGTGGTGAAAAACAAAAAACATCAAAGTTTACATGTGCACATATAAACCCCATTAACTCTTGGATATATTTTGAAAATTATACCGTAAAGAGGTACTTACATTACACATACCAGCTGCGGCCGCAACTACTAAGATTTACTTAAAATTATATTGCTTCACAGCCAAAACTATTTACAACAAGCATTGTCTTTGAACTATGATTGGACGTTAGCACAATTTCCTGTAATGAATACTACAGAAAATTCTTTAAAATCACAGCACCTACACCCTGTATCACAGCTCGTAAGCTCCGCACACGTACTCTGGCGGGGTCTAGGGTGTCCTATGTTACACTGACTGCACCCCCCCCCCCTTCTCTTTTCTTCATCTAAACATTAAGTGACCCAGAGGCCACCTAGACCCTCTGCCGTAAAGCTATACATGGCATGGAAGGCCTGTCCAAAGCTACTGAAAGGTATCGAGTCAAAAAAGTATGATTAGAGGACCAGAGGTGCGTGGCTGCTATGTCCTCAACAGAAAAATTCTTAAGGAAACATAAAGAGGTCGCCCATTTGCGTAAATCGTGAGCTCTACCCACAACGCCGGGATTACTTTCCTGAATGACGTTAACTAAGAGAGAAGCCAGTTTACGCTTCATAACGCGTTTACCCGTACTTGATACCCATAAAGCACCTTGTTGATTCCTAGGTGCGACCTTCAAATATTTGGTAAGCGCTTGCACTGGACATAAATTATGGTGCACCTTTCCCCTTTTCAATGCTGGCACCGTGAACTCTGAAAACACGTGATCACTGTGTTCATTCTTGGCGATGAACCCTGGGGAAGGAGCAATATGAATACAATCATTGAGCCTACCAAACCTGATGCAATTAGGTGTGTTGCTCATCGCCGCCAGCTCAGACACCCTGTTCCCGGTAGCCAAAGCCATAAGGAATACTGCCCTTTTTAAAAGTAAGTCAAAATCTGCAGTATTTTGGTACCGCCGGGAATGAAGTAATGACAACGCTTTGTCCACAGACCAGGTAGGCATGAGCTGACGGGGAGGTGGGCGGAGTTTAAAACATGCCCTCATGAAGCCTGTTTCCTCCGCTAGTGGTATGGTTAGACCCGTAAGGTCCAGGAATGGCATCCTAATTGCTGTTAAATGATTCTTTATCGTTACTACTGATAGCCGTTTCTGCTCAAACAGATAGTTTAAATAATTAAAAACCAAAGCCACTGAAGGCACGGGTTGTTGTTCTGTTCTGAGTATCCAAGAAGTAAAAGACTGCCAATGCGAATGATACTGTCTCTTAGTAGATTGTGTGTATTGATTCATGAATTTATCGGTCACGGTTCTACCATACGGAGCTAGCCATTTGGCCTCCTGAATGTCCATAATGCAAAAGTCAGCAAGGTCAATAGGTTGCCAATCGTGTCTAAGTGGAAATACCCGACCGGGAGCGACACCGGGTTCGGGCACCACGTCTTTAATTGCTGGTACCACGCCTGCGCCGGCCACTGGGGCGCGATTAATGAGACGATGCCCCGATAATCCTGTAGTTTGTTTACTACTTGGCACATTAGAGAAGCGTCTGGCGGCGGAAACAGATAAATGGAACTCCACATGTTCCAGTCCGTCACCAGTGCGTCGGGTCCTCCCGCCGGCGTGGTTGTCCGGCGGGTTAGGTACAGCGGGAGTTTGTGAGTCTCCTCGGACGCAAATAGATCCACTTGTGGACGGTAAGGCTTCGCAATCATTTGGTCGAAAATGTTTTGCTTGAGCGCCCATTCTACTGTTGTGCTCTGTCTCCGAGATAGAGCGTCTGCCCAGACGTTCGCTACGCCGGGGAGATAAGAAGCGTGAAGCTGAATGTCCAGCTTGTCGGCTAGTACAAAAATCTTTTCTGACACGTTTAGCAACCTCCGAGATCGCGTTGACCCCTGTTTCTGAACGCAGTGAACCGCATTCAGATTGTCCATCCTGAAGGCCACCAATTTGCCCCTCAAAGAAAAGCTGTGAGCCTGAAGGAAATACAAGGGGACTAGTAACACTTTGACATTTATGTGGGAGGATTCTGAAGGGACCAAAGCCCTTGACCCTGGTGCCCTTGGTTTGACTGAAAGCCCCAACCTATCGTGCCTGACGCATCCGTATCCACCCATACCGTCGGCGGAGGAGAGGTCCAAGACATGACTGAGTGCAATGTTTCCCTCTTCGCCCAGACCGCTAGTAAGGTGTGTATTAATTTTGGGATGGGCCATAATGTTTCCGCCGGCAATAGCGGAAAAAATTTGTTGCCCTCCAAAATTAAACGTTTGACTTTCAACCGGCCCAACTTTACATGATTTAATGTTATGTTAACATGATTTATGCATAATTGTTCCGTCTCCGTCACCACCAGCCAGTCGTCTAGATACCACAAAATCCTGATCCCTTGTTGCAACAAGGGCATCAGGGCTTGCCGGACTAATTTCGTGAATATGCGAGGTGCTAGGTTTAAACCGAACGGCATCCTCTGAAAGACATAAGTCTGATGCATGATTCTTAATGCTAGAAAACGTTGAAACCGTTTGTTTACCGGGACGTGCCAATACGCGTCCGTCAGGTCTAAAGAACACATCCACCCTTCCGGCGGAACTATTAGCCTGATCTGATTCACTGTCAGCATCCGGAAGGACACGTTGTGAATATGAAGGATCAGATAAGACAGGTCTACGACTGCCTCATCTGAACACTGTCCCTTTTGGATACCAGAAAAAGTTTGGATGTAAAAACTGGGTAATTTTGGGGGACCGGGATGATAACATTCTTGGCCACCATCTCTTGGATCAGTGACTCCACCTCTAATGAAACAAAATTTGCCTTTGTCGGCTGACGTAAGCGAGGTCGCCGGAGCCACTGCCAGGTGATGCCTTTGCGTGCCACCATCCTTGCCCATGTGTTTAAAGGCCATGCGCGATGATTTGCCCGGAACGACCCAGTTAGCAGACAAGGGTTCGCCGGCTGGAATACCCCCTGATCCACTCGCCGGAAGATCGGCCCTGGGAGTGAGGGAGACCTTAGTTTTTTGGTGGTGGTGGTGGTGGAAGTTTAGACGACTGGCCGGGTTTGGCTGGAGATGGGCTCTGACCCGGCCTTTGATACCTCTGTCCTTTATGGGTACCTGAAGACTTTCCTTGCCTGTATCTGTACTGACCTTGGGTGGAAGAGGATTTAGGCAAATGAAAGGATTTTGCCCCACCAGACTGAGCTTTAGCGACTGGTTTGGGCTTGGTAAAAGTGAAAGCAGGTTTCTGAGACGGAGCGGGACTGTGCTTCAAGGCCTGAGCCATGTTAAATACTGTCCTCCACACCTCCGGGGACATTAAAGAGGCAGTTAGAACTGGGGACATTACTACTTGATTAGCAATCCTATCCGGGAGCTTTCGGACTAGAGACATCCTTAGATCTTGTCTTGCCCGCACCGCCTCTAACAAGGCCGTGCGTATATCTCCTAGTGACTGAATAGAAGTTTGGAGAAGTAAGCGTCTAGATAGTTCGATTGCCTTTCGGACTTCTGTGTCCGCGATAGCCTGAGCAGATCTTAGCATTGATTTTGCTACCTGTTGCATAACAATATACTGAGAAAATAGTCTGTACGCCTTACCCCGTAGCCTAATCTCCCGGTCTAGGTGAGCAGTGGAAGGTGTAGAGAAAGGATCTTTAAGCTCGCATAGATTAATTTTAGGGGCAGCTAAAAAGGCAAAGAGAGCAGAGGGAACTCCGCCGGCAGAGTATACTGGGAGAGAGAACCAAGAATGACTCTCTTGTGGAATTTGGTGTGAAGCTTTAGAAGTGAATGTAGTTGCAAAGTTTTGCGCCTCGACTTCCCAGTCCACCCAAGGTCCTGGACCCAATTGCTCCACCTTCAAAACTGGATTCGCGGCTGAGTCAGTAAATGTCTTTAAAGCCAAATCAGGGCTTAGAGCCGACAGCACTTTGATATCATTGAACCCATCATGTTTTGTCCAGTCCGAAAATAGTTTTGAAGCTGACGCAGGGGGTAGGGCAGGTGTAGAAGAATATACAAAATAATCATGATCTTAATAGTTGGGGATGGTCTTAATACTAACATCAAGTACATTTCCCAGCATATCTAGAGCCCTTAACTTCCTAGATTTATTCCCTTGGATTACCCACTCTCGTGGTACCGGAAGCTCCCCTGACATAGTGGACTGTGCTACCTCTGGCTTTGTTGGTACCAATGATACCCAAGAATCGTCTGGCCCGTATAAGAGAGGCATAGCCCCTTTTCTGATCGGGGCTTTGTCTAACGGGGGAGGATTTACGTCTGCTACTACTCGCACATTGGAAGTAGTTAGTGCCGCCGAAGTTGGCCTAGTAACAATAGTAGGTGATACAAGGGGAGTGAGCGGAATTTGTGTCAAAATAACGGAAGTAGCCAGAGGTCGGACAGTCGATGTTGGCGTGGGAGCTCCCAGACCAACCATAGGAGGCTCCGGTTGCTGGCCAAAAAACTTAGTTAAAGCACTCGCTAATAACCCATCAATCTCATCCGCCGTGACAAATTGAGCAGAGGAAGAACTATTAGGTGAAATATCCCTATTCTGAGAGTTATCTACGTTACCCACCTCAGAAATAATAGACCCATCATCCCTTGCCTCCGGTCCCTCCTGAGAGGATTCCGCCGAGGCTGGGACCCCTTGATGTTGCCATGTTAAGTCAGGGATGGAAGACGGTGTCTCTGCGTCCCGGTGGACTTCAGCCACTGCCTGAGTTGCCTGAGACTGCAGAGAGCTGTCCCTCCATGGCTGGGAGTATCTCCAAACTCCCCGGCATTGGCCGGAACTCACTTGTGAGCCAGGCCCCACCCCAATGACTGAGCCCTCACTCGAGCCCTCTAGCGGGTTATCACTGCCGGGAGAACCCTCTAAATCTAAAGTGAGAATATTATTTGGGGACACTATGTCCGCCGGAATATCCCCGACCACAGTCTCTGACTCCACTTCCGACCTGTCAGATTGGACTTGAGACATGTCGGGAGTAGAGGCAGAAAGCGAGGTTCGAGGCTCCGGCGAACGCCGGGAGGACTTTCGTACATGAGACTCTTTTTTAGAAGACTTGTGACTCCGCCTCGACTTTGATGTATCACTAGAACTGTCCTTGGTCTTGTCTGTCTTACTCTTCTTCCGCGAAGGTGAAGTCGAGTGACTATGTGTCTGCTTTCTGAGAGGAGACCGTGACCTGGACCTAGATCTTGACTCCGAAGTTGTCGCCGGGGGAGACGGCTCTCGTGGTCTCTTAGATGTGCCGGGGGAGGGAAGAAGCCCTTTACCCAGCCCAGTCTCTGCCGACTTAGTTACTTTACTTCGGGAAGGAGGACGTTTAATTTGGGGGTACTGAACCAACAAATGGTCCCACAGAATTACGTTATCACACTGCAGTGCTTTATGAGCCACTGCAGTAGCATAATTAGTAAGAAGTTGTCTGACCTCGCGTAATGCAACCGCCGCGGCCTGATTGTCGTGCTGTAATACTTTAATACCCAGCTGACTATAAAAGGTACAATTCTTCGTTACCCACAAACCCCTTGATCGGTCCAAGCATTTGACACAACGAATGCACAGAGTGTGCGCAAAAATAGGCATCCCGGAACATGAGGGCGTTGAGCAAAGAGCAAAAACAGGGGCTAGAGCAGCCATGGCAGAGACTGGTTAAAAGCTAACTCCCCCCGGGCCTCACCTGGTCCGCTGTGGACCCGCCGGAACTCCGCCCTGGAAAAAAGAAAATTTCCAGGAATTAATGCTCATAAGGTTACCCCAAAATGTTCTAAAACAAGTGTTAACCTCTGAAGTGCGCATGGGGGTAATTGGAAACGTCCCCCTGTGCTGACGTATTTGAGGTGTTTCCGTCACTAAAATATTCATTGTGCCATTAATAGCATTAATATTTATCCATATGCGCCTATTATGGGTTGATTATAAAGGTATTAACCTGAAACAACAATAAAACGAGTGAAAACAGCGTTTGGATGGTCAAAATCGGAGATATAGCCCGCGAGTTGTATAATGTATGGGTGAGGCAATCTGCTTTCCCGCCAATTTCCCCCAAGGCCACTGAGACACAGTCGATCGATACTCTCTCTCTCTCTCTTGCACTCGCTTGCTATCAGTGATGACCACACCCTCCAATCGGATTTCTAATGTTAGCACGAAAATATACCTCAGAATAAGGGAATAACAGGGAAAATAGGTGATAACTGAAGGAGAGGAGGAAAGTGGGGAAGGAGGGGAGGTAGAGGACTGAGATTTTGCATGGCCCAGGGGCCAAAAAAAATAAAAAAATAAAAAAAAAAAAATATAAAAAATTTTTTTTTTTCGATGTCAAAAGTTGATTTTTATTTTCTCTGACTCTTAAGAGTCTTCCCGCAGTGCGCCGGGGGAACTCTTAAGAGTCTCCCCGCAGCTCCCGGGTTAATGAACCGCCAGGCAACGAGACGTAATACACCACTATTACCTCTCGTTTCCCTGTAGGTTCATATGTAAAGATTTGTAAATAACTTTACGTGTCCAAAAGATTTAAGAATATCCTCTGACATGATATAAAGATGAGCAGTTCTTTATAAGTGACGCAATCTTCCCTGTGATATAATGTTCACCGGGAACCCATAATAAGACGCCGGCCTCCTTATTATAACGCAGTTAGCCAGGTTAAGCCCATCTTAATCATTAGATCGCCGTGAGTTGAATGTCTTGATACCTAATTGTATCCCTCAATTGTTAGGCTAATCCTACCGAATTGCAAATCCGTGATTCCCACCCTCCGGAGGTTCAACCGCCGGGTGAAAATTAATAGAAAAGTTAACCCCAATTGTTCCTATCCCCACTTCTTTGCAGAAGATCGCGGGGGTGGAAAGACTACTCAAACAAAACAGCCCAGTTTTTCAATGGCTTTGCAAAACCGGGAAAAACTATAGTCAACAGGTGTCCGCATGAACCCCTAGTTGAATCGGGTAAAGCCCTTCCGCCGAGAAACACACAGTAAGCCTGAACACAGGCCCCACTACAGAGACGCAGTTCTGGAGAGCCCTCAAGCCACCACTCGCCGGGGGAAACTAGCCTATTTTAACCACGCGTGATTAAAACTCGGCAACCAGCCGGATTTTCTCGGTGCAATCGAGAAAACCCGCCGGAAAAGGCAACCCACACCCACCAGACGTAATCTGAGAACCAGCCGGATTTTCACGGAGCAATCGAGAAAACCCGCCGGAAACGGTAACCCACACCAACCAGAAGCAATCGGAGGTACACAAATAGTGCCTGGAATAAGCCAATACACAACTTATCCAGAACACAAGGAACATCCATATTTTCAAGAAAAAATTGGATAAAAAGTAGATTGAGAGACGGGACAACACGAGCTTAGCTCAACTCCTGTAAACTACAATTAGGTAAATACAATTAGGTAAATACACATGACACAGTAGTACATATTTATACAATAAATCAATAACACTTGTACATGTAAAAAAGCTACGAGAGGCTGGCTAGGCCTAAGCAGACGGAGTATCGCTTAAACATGTGGTAATAAAACAAAAAGCACTGAATATTATCACAACAGGAACAGCAGCCAACACACCTCAAAGAAATATACCCGGGAGAGGGAAGCACTGACACGGGACCTAGAAAAAACTTCACTAAGTGAAGAAAAATACGCTAGGAATGTCAGAAAAACAAACAAATAAGGCAACTTTATCAGAAAGATAAAAAGAAGCCTAATCATGCGTAGTTAAAGCCAACTAAATAACTAGGCTAGCTAATCCGCAAAAACGTTTCACGCGTCCACCCCGGGACCACGAGGGTACGCCCGAAATAGGTGTCCCAAACACACGACCCAAATACACTGAACTGCGCCCGCCCATGACACCCCTGCTACGCATATCCTAACCTTACTCGATACATCCCAGAGTAAACAAATGAGAAAAAACTCACTAGGGACGCAGCAAATGCGGAACGAGTGGAGCGTGGGGAGACACGTCAGGGCACGTTGAGCGCAGAGCAGAGAAGGAAGAATGACGCCTGAAGTCAGCGTCTGGTTAAAGATCCACTCAAGTACATCCACGAAGTTATGGAAAGCTTATGAATAGTTATTCTTATTTTCTTTTTATTTGTTATTTTTTACGAAGTTTTTTCGTAGTGAGTACCCAATTTCATAATGACGAACCATGAGTGAGGTTGCGTGCGCTCATGATGAAGGCTCCTCAATATTTTATGCTCTGCGCGGTAGATTCAAACTACGGTAAATGAGTGTTTGAAGAGGGTGCCTTATGTAATAGGCATAATCGTCAATGATGGAGGGGCCACTAATAAATAGGAACCTGTATGACTGTACCATTAGCATCTTTTGCCCTAAAGACATGTTTACGGTTGACTTCAATAGCCCACTCCACCGGCACTGGGACCTCCCCTTGTGTTGATTTATGCCCCTCTCCTTGTGTCACTGCCGTGACCGGAAGCCAGAGCCTGCCTGGTGTTTTGATGGCCTGAGATTGGGACGGGACACCCGGCGGGACTAGGGGAGCACTGGGGTGAGAACAGGGGGTGGAAGAGGGACCCGGCGGGTTACTCACCGTATGGGTCCTGTCTACCGAGGGGGATAAGTAAGGTTGGGTATCATCCGAACCCACAGAACTATTCTGGCTGAGGTGTTCCTGACTATGAACTGACTCAGTGTCCAACCTATTCAAGGGGGATCTGAGGTCGGGAGGAACAATTGACCAATCATCCGCCGGTAGTCCTTGCTTGGGTCGGCCGGCGGAAGGGGGAGCTATTTTGGTGGGCTTGGACGCACCCATGAACTCTAGGTCTCCTAACCCTAGGAGTTGCTTCGAGGTTGAGGGACGGACTAATGGGCCTGTCAACGAAGCTGGGGTAACATTTACGGCCCGCGGCTAATGCTCTTGCTCCGCAGATCAGGAATGAACTGTTCTGTTTAGCGCCGGGCCCGTAGGCGGCAGGTAGCCAATTATGCGGGCCGTTGCTGGCCCGGCGGATAGGACTGCCGGAGAGGGAATGCCTACATTGATATGAGAGGGGGGCCTAGATACACTGTGATGTGGTCCCAGTGCCCGAGTAGGGGCCTGACCCTGCTTAATGGCACACTGACTGATCACCTTCTGTAACAATTCATTTAGCTGCACAGTCGTTAACTTCGTGGGAGTGGTTTGTGTAGTTAGCCTAACTTGTTGGTCTGTCGGTATCAGAGTGTCAGCCTGTTTTAGAGTGGCCGTGTGTGTCTGAGGATTGTTCATCAGTGTCTGACTGCTACTAGCCGTAGCCGGGTGGTGAGAACCGCAAGCCGGTGACTTCTGGTCACGTGGCGGAGGTGTTACCGGGGTGGTCGCATTCTGCGAACCAATATTCTTAAGGGCGGCCGTCAAGCCGAGCTGGTCCTCAGAAGGAGCCAGGAGTGTTGCGTGAGACTGTATGGTCGTATTCGCATTTGATGTAAATACATCCGGAGACTAAGTAGAGGTCTGAGCCATGTTGGCTTGCTGAGCCTGTTTGTTTGACAACACCAACTTGGAACCTTGGAGCCTAACGTGTACAGTTTGTCTAAGTCTAGTGGCAGTGTGAGAGAGGCCGGCGTCCGGCTTGAGGAGACCGGGGCTAACCCCCTGCGTCCCCGAGGCGGCCGCCGGACCTTCCAGCTGTGATCCTGTGAGATCTACTTGCGCAGAAGTAGGAGTTTCATTAGAAAGTAACACACGTCGTGGTGGGCTCGAGAGCCGGCGGATCTTGTCAGGCAGATAGTCCGTGCTGTCCATGCGCCTCAGGTTGCCCGCCGGGGGAGCTGGGTGAGCAGGTTGGGGGCATTCCGGTGACATCAAGCGGCACCTCTTGGATGGGGGAGAGGAGCTCTGTGTAGATGTCGTGGATGACGTAGGGGACCCAATGGTCAACAAGGGTATAGGGGAGGTGTGTGACTGGTGAGCTATATGATCATCAAATGAGTACAATTGAACTACCCTCAATAATTCTGGGTTGTCACATGACAGTTCTTTGTTAGCTACCTGAGAAGCATAGGTCTTAAACTTAGTTTTAACGTCAATGAGAGTGAGTAAGCAAGACATATCTTGGGCCGCGAGCCGTTCTTCGAACAGATCTGAATACACCGGACATGTACGAGATGCCCACATGAAAGAGTTTCTGTTTAAACACTGAACACACCTGATACACCTGCTATGTGCTGGTATTGGTATCAAAAGACAGGCGGGGGTTGAGCAGACTGTAAACAAAGGCATGATGCAGAGACTCCTCTCCCCGGCGGGAACGACGCGGTAGCCGGCTGTCCTGAGTGTCCACCTGGAAAAGAAAAATTTCCAGGAATCAATGCTCATAAGGATATACAGGGAGAGTCTCACCTATCCTAACCTCCCGGTGTAAGAAGAATAGGAGGCAACGGCCTCCTTCTTCTTGTTACCCCTAAGAGGGCGTGAATAGCCTCTTCCCATGCCCCTGAGTAACATGAGAAGGGGATACCACTGAAAACAGAGGGCCACCGTTATGACGTAGGTCGTAGAACAGTGAGCCCCCTGACGGCGGACCGCTCTGTGCTCCACAAAACACACAAGCAGCCGCTGATTCGTTTACCAACTAGGCCGCCGGCACGGCGGGGTAAACGCCATTGAAGTAAGCGTGCTAGCTGATGACGACACAAGTGCAGTGTCCGCCGGGGTCTGTTACTCACTGGGCCGCCGGCACGGAGGGGTAAACGACCGTAATATCCCACGTCAAAACTGACCAGTTTTAATGACCGGGGGACCCCTAACGGCGGGGATCGGGTTGTTCCGTACACGAAAACACCACCCGCCGGAGAACTTGTTGCTCTCGCAGCCGCCGGAAGGCGGAGGCAAAGTCCGAGGGGCTCAAAAGCACCTTACCAACCAGATTTACATCGACGTCCGCCGGATCCCAGAGGGACCAGGGACCAGGGGGCAGTAGCGCCGCCACACCCACCGACGCCAAACCCGGCGAGGGAGACACGAGCCCTTGAACATGCCGGCACGGCGGACCGACCCAACGGCTACAAACCTTAGGCCGGCGGGCACAGCAAGGGAAGGGGGACTCGGAGCAAAGCACAGCCGCGAGGGAACCTGACCCAAACTCACGCACTCCAACGCGTGGAACACGTTGCCGGACTCCCGGAAAGTGGCACACTAACCAACAAGGAGACCACAACACACAGGGGACATAATAATTAACAATAACAGTAATTAAAAAAGACTCCCAAAACTAGATAACCTATAGGCTTATCCGGAAAAAACAGTACAGACTACATGAAGAGCCAAGAACAGTGCCAAAAGGGCAAAGAGAAAAACCCCCACGTGGGGCCTCTCACAGGCTCAAATAATAATAATAATAATAATAATAGTTCTTAAAGCTAGCGCATGCTAAGCCAGCTAAGGATAGCCCAATAAGGCCGATTAGGACGGAGGACGCCACAACCACGTGTGACAATCCTAACCCTGGCGCGTCTGCAACAAAGACAGGGTCCCTAGACCCCCAAGCTGTACAAAGGAACAGCAAGAAACTTAAAGGAAAGCCTCCTAACTAAGGAAAAAGCAAAACTAAGGCGCATAGCAACAAACAAAAAACACCACGTGTGGTGGAAACATTGAACACAAGGAGTAAGCGCCTAAAAGTACCCTAATTTATTAGTGGCCCCTCCATCATTGACGAACATGCCTATTACATAAGGCACCCTCTTCAAACACTCATCCGCCGTAGTTTGAATCTACCGCGCAGAGCATAACAAATTTGAGGAGCCTTCATCATGAGCGCACGCGACCTCACTCATGGCTTCAGTCATTATGAATTGGGTTCTCACTACGAAAAAACTTCGTAAAAAATAAAAACAAAAATAAAATAAGAATAACTATTCAATAAGCTTTCCATCATATCATGGATGTACTTGTGTGGATCTTTGACCAGACGCTAATTCAGGCGTCATTCTTCCTTCTCTGCTCTGCGCTCAGCCTGCCCGGACGTGTCTCCCCACGCTCCGCTGGTTCCGCATTTGTTGCGTCCCTAGTGAGTTTTTTCTCATTTGTTTACTCCGGGATGTATCGAGTAAGGTTAGGATAGGCGTAGCAGGAGTGTCCTGGGCTAGTTGCCCGCAGTGCAGTGTATTTTGGGTCGTGTGTTTGGGGCATCTATTTCGGATGTACCCTCGTGGTCCTGTTGTGGACATGTGAACTTTTTCACAGTTAGCTAGCTTTGTGATGCAGGCGGCTTTCATTACGCGTTATTATTGCTTCCTTTTATCTTTCTGATGAGGTAGCTTATTTTTGCTGACGTTCCCAGCGTATTTTTCTTCACTTAGTGAAGTTTTTTCGGGGTCCCGAGTCAGTTCTTCCCTTTGCCGGAAGTGTTTGCTACAGTGGTGTGTTGGCGGTGGTTCCTGTTGTGATATAATTCAGTGCTTTTTGTTTATATTCCGACAGGTTACTTTTATCCGTCTGCCTAGGCCTAGCTTTGCCACATGTACAAGTGTTATAGATTTATTTTATAAATATGTACTACTGTGTCATGTGTGTCCTGGTTTAGTTGTGTATTGGCTATTTCCACGGACTATTTATGTGTCCTGGGTTAGTTGTGTATTGGCTATTTCCACGGACTATTTTGGGCCCGGCGTTAGTTGTGTTTTGGCTACGCCTCGGTCCTGTGTTGCGTTCAGATGGTATCTGGACGGGGTGGGTTTCTTCCGGCGGGTTTTTCTCGGTTACACCATGAAAAACCCGGCTGGTTGCCGAGTTTTGGCCACGCGTGGTTTTAAAAACAGGCTTGTTTCCCCGGCGAGTGGGTGTCTGTGGCTCCCCAGGACTGCGTCTCTGTGGTGCCTGTGTCAGGCTCCTTATGAATCCTGGCGGGATGGCTGTACCCATCTAACAGTGTTCATGCGGACACGTGTTTGTAGTTTTTTCGGTTTTGCAAAGCCAATAAAAAACTAAGCTGTTGTTGTATTTCCTCCCCGGCGATCTTTTACAAAGCAGTGGGGATAGGAACAATTGGGGTTAACTTTTAAACTTTAAATCACACCCGGCGAGTGCAACCTGGAAGGGTGGGATGAACGAATTTGCAAAATTCAGTTTAGTTGACCAGACAATTGAGGGATGCATTGTGTATCGCCTCCTTCAACATACGGCGATTTAGGGCACAATTGGGGTTAACGTTTTTTTTTAAAACTAATATTCACACCCGGCGGGTGCTCCTTGGAAGGGTGGGAATAACGAATTTACAATTCAGTTAGTTAACCAGACAATTGAGGGATACGTTTTGTATCGCCGCCTTCAACATACGGCGATCTAAAAGATACTTCGGGAGAAGTTAGATCTCGTATATTTGTCAGGCTTCCCAGTTTTTGATCTACGAGATAATTCGGGGGCCGGCGTCTTTTTAGTTTTTTTTTCTCCAAAAAATTGAATCTTGAAACAAACACCATCGGAAAGACTAAAATCAGTTATAAACGCCATGCTGGGCTTTATTTTATGTCAGAGGATATACGTAAATCTTTTGGACAGCTTAAGATATTCTGAAATCTTTACTTATGAACCTCCCGCGTAGCGAGCTGTGATAGTTGTGTATTACGTCTCGTTACCCGGCGAGTTACCCTTACCCGGGTGTTTTCTACGATTTTGAGGTGGCGGCTGTTCCAGTTTTGGTGGGATGGTGTGCTTTTCGATGGTGTTTCGACGTCATTAAGTGTTTTTTCCGTTCTCACCAGGCCTAGCCGGCCACTCGTAGTTTTTTCACGTATGCAAGTGTTTTCATTGTTTATTATTATAAAAATGGATTCATGAGCCATGTGTGTCCTGGATTAGTTGTGATTGGCTGATCCAGGAGCTTCGGACTGTGGGTCTGATTATGTTTATCAGACTGCGTTCTGTTTGGTGTGGGTTACCTTTCCGGCGTTTTTCTCGTTGCTCCGAGAAAGCCGTTTTTGTTTACCGAGTTTTAGTCAGGATGGCTAAAATAGGTAAGTTACCCCGGCGAGTTTGGTAGCTTGAGGGCTCATCAGAAACTGCGTTTTCTGTGGTCGAGCCTGGGATCAGGCTTCCTGTGTTATTCCCGATGAGGGGGGCTCTACACAGTTATCTAGGTGATCATGCTGACACCTGTTGGATATGGTTTTCTCGGTTTTTCAAAGCCATTGAAACCATGCTGTCTCTTTGTTTGGTCTTTCCCTCCCGGCGACCTTTTTTACGAAGAGGTCTGGGGCAGGTACAATTGGTTTTGACATTGCATATAAAACCCGGCGGTTGTACCTTCGGGTGGTTATATTAACGGATTTGCAAATTTGCGATAATTTGCCAAACGATTGATTGATACAATAGGGTATCACGGCCTTCAAGACGGCGATCTATGTGGGCTTCTGGGAAAAGCCGGATTAGAGATTAAAATAGGCTTAGACTTTTTATGGGATAAAAAGATGCCTGAATCTTACTAGTGTTTCAAGTGTAAAGGGATACTTGAAAGACTTCATCTTTAATAAAGATATGCTTCATCTTTATGAGGTTTCAGAAGATATGCTTAAATCTTTTGGACAGGTAAAGATATGCTGAAATCTTTAATAAGCCATTGAAACAATGCTGTTTGTGTGTTTGGTCTTTCCCTCCCGGCGACCTTTTTACAAAGAGGTCTGGGGCAGGTACAATTGGTTTGACATGATATATAAAACACGGCGGTTGTACCTTCGGGTGGTTACGTTAACGAATGTGCAATTCGCGATAATTTGCCAAACAATTGATTGATACACTAGGGTATCACGGCTTTCTAATAAAGATATACTTCATCGTTATGAGGATTCAGAAGATCGGCTTAAATCTTTTGGACAGGTAAAGATATGCTGAAATCTTTAATATGAAACTAAAGGAAAACGAAAAGTAGTGGTGCGGTGCTACGGTTCGTTGACCGGCGGTGTTGTGGCACATGTTTTGTACCATTTTTTGGGGGTAACCTTATGATCATTAATCCCTGGAAATTTCTCTTTCCAGGGCGGAGTACCGGCGTGGCACCAGGTGACCAGGTAGTTCCCGGGGGCGGGGTAGTTTTCCCCCAGTCTTTGTCATGTCGGCACTTGAACCTCTCCTTGCTGTATGTTCAACGCCGTTAAGCTCAGGTATCCCTATATTATTTTTATTTATTAATGAAATAATTTAATAACTGAATAATAATAAACATATATATTTTCTATGATTATATTATGATAATATTGTGTTTATTTATAGTAATTTATTTTAATAAAAATTAAATATAAATTAAATTTAATTAGTATACTTTATGATTTTTGCTCACCAGCTCTGCTTTAAATGTGTTAATGAGCTATGGGAGCTTTTAATTATCATAAACCTTTACGGGGCTCGGGCGAGGGCTCCCATTCGGAGAGTATACCAAGCTCGCAAGCGAGTGACAGCCACAGCCAAGGTGTATGGCGATACTCACAGTCCTGGCAGGACAGAACACATCCCTTTGTGACTCAACTAGTGCTGACGTCCACCGGGATGCCGATGTACCATCTTCTATCCCAGATTTAACATGGCAACATGTGGAGGTCCCGGCTTCGGCGGGATCTTCCCATGATAAGCCAGACTTAACGGATGAAGAACAACGATCTCTGGTCTCAGAGATGGAGGTTGAAGAGTCCAGTCACCTTCTAGGCGACTCTCAGGGTACTGTCGAATCTCCACGGAGTTCGTCATCGGCTAGGTATGTAACGGCGGAAGAGATTGATGGACTACTATTGAATGGCACTTAATAGGTTCTTTGGCCCTACGCCGGAAACTCCTACAGTTGATACGGGAGCTCCCGCGATGTCGACGAATGTGCGACCTCTGGCTACATCCTTTGCTTTTGCTAAAATACCTAACCATCCTCTTGTGTCAGATCCAATTTCCAATGTGCCAGGCACAGCAGCTCTCACTACTTCCAATGTGCGAGTCATATCAGACATATCTCCCCCTCCTTTAGACAAGGCGCCAGTCAAAAACAGGAGCTATGCCTCTTTTATACGGGCCTGATGAGTCAGGGGTAGCAATGTTACCAACTCAGCCAGAGGCAGCACAAGCTACTATTTCGGGGGAGTTCCCTGTACCACATGAGTGGGTAATCCAAGGCAATAAGTCTAGAAAACTCAGAGCTTTGGATAGTCAAGGAAATGTTTTGGATGTTCATATTAAGGCCATTCCAAGTTATTATAACCATGACTTTTTTACGTGTATGCATCAACACCAGCCCTGCCCCCTGCCTAAGCTTCAAAGCTATTTTCTGACTGGACTAAGAATGACGGCTTTAACGACGTCAAGGCACTTTCTGCTTTGACGCCGGAGTTGGATATGTTGCCGATCACGAACTCAGCCTCTAATCCAGTCTTGCAGGTGGGGCAGTTGGGTACGGGACCTGGGGTGGCATGAGAAACAGAGGCTCACAATTTGCAACTACTTTCACGTCAAAATCTTTCCACCAAATCCCTCCAGAACACCATTCTTGGTTCTCTCTTCCGGTTTTTGGTACCAGCGGAGTCCCCTCTGCTTTGTTTGACTTCTTGGCTGCCCCCCAAATAATCAATTTGTGCGAATTAAAAGATCCCTTTAGCACGCCTTCCCCAGCTTACCTAGACCGCGAGTTTAGGTTAAGAGGAAAAGCGTTTAGACTGTTTTCGCAATATATGGTTACCCAGAAAGTAACAAAGTCTCTGTTACGCTCTTCTCAGGCAATAGAAGCCGCGGAAGTAAGGAAAGCCATTGAACTTTCCCGGCGCTTGCTTCTCCAGACTTC
Source organism: Paralithodes platypus (assembly GCA_032716605.1). NCBI lineage: Eukaryota > Metazoa > Arthropoda > Malacostraca > Decapoda > Lithodidae > Paralithodes > Paralithodes platypus. Next base: position 5,382,677 of record CM064490.1, on the reverse strand, counting down.
CATCCAAGTCTTTAGGAGATATTCGGACGGCCTTATTAGAGGCAGTTCGAGCAAGGCAGGATCTGAGGATGTTCTTAGTGAAGAAACTTCCTGACCGTATTGCAAGCCAAGTAGTTATGCCTCCAGTTCTAACTCCTTCTTTGATTTCACCAGCAGTTTGGAAGACTGTTTTCAATTTGGCACAAGCATTCAAGCAAAGTCCCGGCAAGCCCTGATGCCCATGTTAGAACAAGGGATCAGGGTCTTGTGGTATCTGGACGACTAACTGGTGGTGGCAGAGACAGAAAAGTTATGCATCATTCATGTCTACATTACGTTAAACCATCTCAAATCTCTAGGATTCAAGGTCAACTTAGTAAAAGTCAAACCCTTGTTCCCTCACGAGTATTTCAGTGGATAGGGCTGGTCGAGGACACAGCTTCTCTCACTCTGAGTCAGAGTGTGGACACTCGAAACAGATTTCGCAAAAAAATGTTTATGTTTCTCCACAGTCTGACTACGACACGGAGACTTTGGGAATCTCTAGTCGGTTCTCTCAACTGGGTTCAACTAACTGTGAAGTTGGGCCGGTTGAAGGTCAAACGTTTAATCTAGGAGGGCAACAAATTTTTCCCTCTATTACCGGCGGGAATATTATGGCCTATCCCAACGTTATTACACAACTTACTAGCGGTTTGGGCGAAGAGAGAAATGTTGCACTCAGTCATGTCATGAACCTCTCCTCCGCCGTCGGTATGGGTGGACACGGATGCGTCAGGAACGATAGGTTGGGGCTTTTAGTCAAACCTCGGGCATCAGGGTCAAGGGTTTTGGTCCCATTTAGAAATCTTCCACATCAATGTCAAAGACTTACTAGTCCCCTTATCTGTCCTTCAGGCTCACGGCTCTGCTTTACGGGGCAAATCGGTGGCCTTCAGAATGGACAATCTGAATGGGAGGTTTGACGTACCTCCCAACCTACCAAATAGGAAAACCTACTATTTGGTAGTAGTCTTGGAAAATCCAACGTCAAGGCTATTAACCTAATTGCAATGACGACTTGTCTATTTTGACTGCTATGTCGTCATTCCAACCGCGGTTAAAAAGAAAACGTCTAGAGTCTACTCCTTATCTTGCTCTAGGAGACGTTGTACATTAACCAAAACTACCACCGAAGGTGAAAAAGCATAGAAGAGAAGAAAAAGGGGTTTACCTTAGTTACCGCTTAAGGCCCATCCCGTGTTCCGTCATGTGCAGATCCCTGTCGAACGTGCGCATGAGCGACCCTCTCTTGTCATCACATCTCACGTCAGCAGAAGAACGCGGATGGGCAGGGGTCCGGCGTGAGGGAGGGTATTATGTACGTTGGATTTTCCAAGACTACTACCAAATAGTAGGTTTTCCTATTTGGTAGGTTGGGAGGTACGTCAAACCTCCTAATTTGTTAGTAGTCTTGGCAAATCCAACGTCAAGGCTGCATAACAAATAGGAGGAGGACATCCAAGCCCAACATACCAAAAAAAACAATGCATAAAACAAAATTATGAATGACAAAGACACAATTTAAACAAGAGAGTTTAATAAAAGAGTGAAAAACTGAGGAGTAGCTAAAAAGAACAGTTTTAACACATGCCCGTCATTCATAGTAATGCAAAAACATAGACTTGTCTTAAACCAAAAAGATACTGTACCCAAAATCCCCTTTCTTCCAAAACCAACAAAAATACTGAACACAATAACAAAACACAATTTTCAATGTGGCAAAAACACTTATGTACTGTAACAATACATAATCCCAAACTTGCAATCAAGTGTTGCAAACCCGTACTCCCCCCCCCCCCCTTTGTCAAATAAAACAAAGGAAAAGAACGAGGCACAAGGGGGGAAGACCAAGTATCTTCGCCAGAGCACGAGGAAACACGACCCCCGAGAGCCATCACCGGCCGAGGGGGCGAACACTGGACATGGAGAGGTAGGAGGAGATGAAGGAATTGACAGAAGACCACAAAACCGCTGAGGCGATGTCAGGTAAGGATCGACGGTGCAGGAACCGGAAGGAGGCAGCAAAGGATCGCACATCGTGCGCAGAACCCCTACAAACAGGGTTACTGGCACGAATGGACCGACAAATGTGGCGTCCCATCTGCACCTGCGAGAGCCTCCCACCTGTCCGAGGAGACACCCACACAGCAGTACCCGAAGGCGGCGCCACAGACGCAACAGAGGAGTGCAAGGCTGACACCGGGCACAACACATGGCGAGTATGCCCACGCTGGAAAGCCTGGACGGTGAAAGGCTGGAAAATGCGGGTCTCCCTCTCATTTGTGGCAACAAAAGGAGGGGAGGAGGCGAACGTGACGCCATGCAAGGACGGGGAGAATCGCACGCAGTCCCGGGGCCGTGACAATGCCGCTAGCGCAGACACCCGATCCCCAGTGGGCAGAGCGACAAGGAAGAGTGTACGCCCGAGCAACGGAACCGGTGTAGCGGCCCGTGCATACGTGGGTGAAGCCAGAAGGGCCAGAGCCCGCCCCAGATCCCACCGTGGAGGGACCTGGCGCGGAGGCGGGCGTTCCCGGAAGGCAGCCGTCATGAAGGAATCCAGCTCCTGCGGCGGAACGACCAGCCCAGCGACGGACTCAAAGACCCCCCGGACGGCAGACAAGTGGTTACGTATAGCGTCGACGTGAAAGTGACGTGTACGGAAGAGGTGAAACAAGGAGTGGAGGACGAGGGAAGGAGAGCCAACTGGCTGGCGAGTGTCCCGTATCCACCTAGTAAAAGACCTCCAGCGGGACCCGTAAGGCCCCCAAGGAGAAGTCGGCCAGGAACGCTTCAGGAAGTCAGGCAGGTCCCGGCCGTGGACTGGGAGCCACCGTGCCTCATGAACATCCACGATGCGAAGGCCAACGAGGTCCGCAGGGCCCCAACCTAGCGCAAGAGAAAGTCGGAGACAGGTAGAGGGACCGGACTCGGGCACCACCGCGTCAACTGGGCGTACCAAGCCCGTGCCGGCCACAGAGGCGCGAGGAGCCACACGCTGCCGCGTGACAGCCTCAGCCTCGCGAGGACGGTGCACAGCAACAGGGCGTCTGGTGGCGGAAAGATGTATATCGACCGCCATCTGTTCCAGTCTACCATGAAAGCGTCCGGACCCCCGTCCGGAGTGCGAGGCCGGAGGGAGAGGTACCGAGGAAACTGGCGCGGCACACCCGATGCGAACAAGGCGACCTCCGGAACACCCCAGGAAGCCGCGAGGTCGTCGAACACAGTCCGTTGCATTGCCCATTCGACAAGAACGCCCTGTCTTCTCGACAGGGCGTCCGCCCACAGGGTGGCAGGCCCGGGCAGGGAGGAGGCATGCAGGGAGAAGGTGTGCCGGTCCGCGAGGAAGAACAACTTCACCGAGAACCCCAATAGAGTCAATGACCTGGAGGACCCCCGCTTTAGGAAACAGTGGACAGCTGTCTGAGTGTCCATCCCGAAGGCCACCGACTTTCCCCGAAGGGCCAGCGCGTGGTCTTTCAGGAAGAACAAAGGAACCAACAGTTCGAGGGCATAGACGGGGAAGGGGCGTGAGTCCCACCCATCCGCCGGGAAGGTGACGGCCCAGGTTTGATGGGTAACCTCACCCTACCACGCACGACGCATCTGTGTCTACCCAGATCGTCGGCGGGGGGGCGGCCCAGGGCACAGCCGCAGAGAGCGTGCCCCGAGCAACCCAGTGTCCGAAGTGTCCGCGAATGGCACGAGGGAGCGGCAGGAGCCGATCCATAGGGGTCAACGGAAACACCTCGGTACCCATGGGGATCGAGGAGGCGGCGTAGCCTGAGGCTCCCTAAGGGAATGGGCAGAGCGGCCCAATGTAGCGAACCCACTAACGAGTCCCAGAGCCACCCCGGGAGAGAGACCGAGTGCAACACGGCGAAGACCTTACGCCGAAGGTGCACCGCGTCCGGCAGACCCTGGGTCACCGGAGTGCCGGACAAAACCCAGGCGAGACCGACCCATGGCACGACACGCGACGAGGTCAAGCGTGACTTGGGAACATCGACGGGGAACCCTAACTGTGCGACGTGGCGAACGACTGTGAGGGCGTCGCGTACGCACAGTCCGAGGGCTTCGGAAACTATCAACCAATCGCCCAAGGAAAACAGGAGCTGGAGCCCGCTCCTGAGGAGAGGACCCAGAGCCTGTCCCACCAGTTCGGAGAAGATCCGCGGCGCGATGTGGAGACCGAAGGGAAGGCCGGCGAACAGGAACACACGATCGGAAGTCCGAACGGCCAAGAATCGCTGGAATCGAGGATGGAGAGGAACGAGCCAAGACGCAGCCTGGAGGGCCAGTGACACTACCCACGACAGAGGGTGCAGGGCCAGGCGTACCTGTGGTACCGGCAGCATCCGAAACCGTGTGTGCACGATGCGCCCGGTGAGGGCCAACATAGCCACCACCGGGCGCATCGCGTCGCAGTTCTACCCCGGTACCAGAAAGACAGGGGAGAGGAAAACCGGGTGACCGGCGGTCAACTCCCTCGACGATACCCTGCTCGTGCATGGATGTGAACACGTGGGCCACCTCTGAAGTGATGGGCCGGCGTCGGTGACAAGAGCGGAGAGGGGGTCTGGACGTCCACCTCCAGGTGAGACCCCTCCGCGCAATCCGCCGCCCCCAACGTCCCTCGCGGCCACCGAGGGGCGCAAGGGCGACAACAACCCGTGGGAGCTCCCGAGAGGAGGGGAGTGACCCAGGCGGCCAGGCGAGAAGGAGAACAAGGAGACCGACCCAGAGAACCTACACATTGTTGTGACGTGGAGGTACCCCCGGTACGGTCCGTGCGGGCATGAGCGCCACGTTGACCTCCTCTACCCCCCCCAACTTCGTCGAAAAGGGCGGGCCACCCCAACCCCTGGCCGTCGCGGGGCCGACCCCGGTGAAGGGCGGCCGGAAGTGGAAGGCCGGCCAGCCCCGACACGGCGGGGATGAAAAGGGGGCAAGAACAGAAGGGCGAGGCGGAACTGACGCACTGGCCTGTAACGTCCCTGTCCTGCGCCCGTGCATGGCAGCAGCACTTGCAGCAGCACCCCGAAGAGGACCGGCAGAAGGACGGGACCGAGAAGACCCCGCTCGCGACACAGCGCGTCGTTGCGTGTCGTAAGCAGGGTCCGCCGATAGAGAAGCGTAGCGGACCCAAGCATCCCGCGCAAAAAAGCCCCGACGGAGAGAGCGCAGAGTACAACAAACCCTGACGAATATCCAAGGGGGCTGTCCGGCAGAACGAGAACCGTACCGTCCGGCGTTGCCGAAGTGTCACGCACAAAACCGCCTTCAGCTCGGGAACCAAAGACACCGCGAGCCGAAGGGGGATCCGCCGAACGCGGCCCAAACCCTCGCGAAGATCGCCTTGTGCAGACGCCGCGAGAAGCCGCAGGTGGTGAACAGAAGTCTGGAGGGAACCAAAAGACAAGAGAAGAAGTTCGGCACCCACCGCCGCAAGGGAAAAACCCCGTCGACAGAGGACTGAACTGGGTGAGAGAAGAACGGGGTAGCAATAGAAAAAAGTTCAAGAACGGGCGTGCTGAACCAGGACCAGAACGCGCCGTCCAACCCGCCGACAGACACAAGAGGAGGCAAAAGCAGTGATGACTCCGGGGGAGGGACTGAAGGAGAGCCGGTGACAGAACGGCCGGCAAAGACGAAGGCCTCAGCAAACCAGGCCCCCAACAGGAGAGGGTGAGCGAGTAAGATGGCCAAGCCAGGCGTACCGTCGACGCACAAACCCGTCCCATAGGACAGTCCCGTCAACACAGCCAGGGACTGAACATCCTGAAGGATGTCCTGGCGGCTGAAGTCCGACCAGAGCATAGGCCTGCAGAAGGGAGGGGGACCGTAGCAGGGGTAGGTATGGTGAGGCGCTGAGGGTGTGTCACCGCCAAGAAGCGCGATAAGAGGGAGTCTTGCATCGACTCCAAGCGCCCGTCGATGCGTGACACAAGCCACCCCTGCATAGCCGACAATCGATCTGAGAGAGGCGACCCCCCTCCCCCCCCCCAAGAATGGTCGGCCCACAGGGGTGAGCGCGAGCGGGAGCGAGATCCACGACACGAACCAGCAGAGTCGCGGCCCAAGGAAGGCGAGCGACCACGGTTGTGCCGCCGCAGAGGGATTCGTCCCTGAACAAGAACGCCCGAGGGGGAAACAGCACTATCCCCCTCTTCCAGCGACACGTCAGCCCCTGAGAAAGGGGACCCCGAAACCACGCGATACCCCACCGAGCCAAGAGGAGGGGTACCCCCGTGGCGAGACGGTAAGTGAAGGTCAGGGAGAGAAGAAGGAGGAGGAGCAGGACGACGGGAGTGGGAAGGCTGGCCGGATGAAAAGACAGCATCTGGTATTCCCAGGCGGACACCCATCCAAGTACGAACCAGACCCTACGTTGCTTAACTTCGCTGATCGGACGAGAAGCGGTGCATTCAACGTGGTATGGCCGTTGGCTGAAAAGAGGTCAGAAGTAGCCGCGGGGGGAAACAGAGCAAGGATCCCCGGGGCAGAGATAGCAGGGCGGCCTGACACCGAGGCGGAGGAGGGAGGGACCGCCACCGTGGGACGAGACCGGGAAGGAAGAATAGGCACCGAAGCAGGTGAAGTAGGAGGAGAAGCAACTACATCCTGGCGGACCCTCCTGGACAGTGTAGGAGGAGGGAGCAGAGGGCCAGCTACAGCCTGAACCTCCGCGCGCGTAGAGGACAAAGGAAGAGGACGTCGTACGAGCAGGGGAAGCGGGCGGAAGGTAGTGGAGCCCCGACCCGGAGAGGCCAGGGGAGGGCGTACAGGGGCAGAGCCGCTAACCCCGGCCTCAGGGCGAGAACCATGACGAGGGTGATGGGCGCCATCAAGGCGATCAGGAGGACAACGAGGGGCAGGAGAGGACGGGCGACGAGGCGAGCGAGAGCGTGGACGGAACAGGGGATCCCCCCGACGATGTGACGACCGGCTGCGGGACCCAGGGGAGAGGGCCCGAGCAGGGAGAGGGCCAGGCGAACGGCCTTCAGTCGGGTCAGGGAGACCCAGGGCGACGCGGATCCGGGCGGCAACAAAGGCCGGGGAACGGTGGCCCACAGTCCAAAAGTGGCGGGAGACTATCGCCCACACCGACTGAAGGGAAGCAGAGGCCACTGCCGCCGCCGAGGAACCAGGGCTATGGTGCACCACATCCACCAGGGCCAGACACGGGCCACACAGAGCAGGGAGGTAGGCCGTAGAGGACAGACAGTGCGAGTGGCGCAAGCAGGACGTGTGGCTCACCAAGCACGGGGAGCTACAACCATGGCGAAAGCAAGGCAGCCGACCTGCACTGGAAGAACACACACCATAATCAGCACGTCGAAGGAGTAAGTGGAGAGAATGTCCAAGAAGAACCAGGGAAGGAGCATGGGGAAACAGGAACACACATGCAAACAGGTATCCGTACTCACCCTAAACCGGGAGCACAGAGGTAGGTGAGTAGGGCGGGCGAGGTGGAAGAGCACTAGCAGAACCTGCAAAGATGGAGAAAGTGTTAACCACCACTCAACATCTTACATGCAGGGCCTATAACACCAGTAAAGTGCACACACCAAATAGTATCAGGCAACAAGGTCAATAGTGAAAGCCAACTATTACCGCAAATTTGCGGGCCAATGGAGGCATAACCGTACCGACACCACCCTTCCGCAATTTTGCGGGACCCCCCAGCGATCTCCGCAAATTTGCGGGGAGCCGAAACGTCCCAGAGGACCGAATCGAGCTCCCGCAAATTTGCGGGACCGGCCGAGATGGTCCAGCGCCGAAAAAGCGAGAGGAGCGTCTAGGGAATACCAAAAAAGGGCCACAAAAATGCGTCATCTCCTTATGAACTCCAAGCGATGATGGCCATCAAGCTGAGCAGTGTCTTCCTTGAAAATATCCTAACTCAACCGGTAAAGGGAGAGGCAAGGAAGACACACCAGGGGAGAGGAGGCAGATCCCCCAGGAACCACCCAACCCACAGAGATAGAGCAAAGCCCATGAGGAGAAGTGGCAGGGAGGGTGGTTTCGCACAAACAGGGGCCCCCGTGGGGTACCCCTGGATTGGGCAAAAAAGACTATGAAAGGATGGAGGTGAAACAGGAAGAGAAAACAAAAACCAGTAAATGAAACTGGTGAGAAAAAGGGTGGCCTAGCCGAGAGCAGAGAATGTGTCAGGGGCGAAAAACCCTGTGTTGTGAAGGAGGGGCCCCCGTGGGGTACCCCTGGATTATCACGAACCACCTGTCGCCCAGGCCCTTGAGACACAGTGAAGGCTCGAAAGGGGGGACTCGGGAATAACGCTAATAATGCGGCCGACACAAACTCTACTAACAGCACCGCCACCAACGAAATCTCAGATTGTTTACCAACGGTACACCTTAGGCTATGAAAAAATGAAAACTCATAGGGGCATAGCAATTCCTGAATGAGAAAACGAGCTAGGCTAAATTAAGCTAAAAGCTAAACGATGCCCAGACTAACAGGAAAAAAGAATATGAAAAACATATACGAGGAACGCCAGGCGCCCCCGTACCTTCGGTAGGCTATTTCCACACGCGTCTCCATTATACACACTTAGGAACCCATTTACGTGTGCCCTAGATCACGTAACATCTGTCTAACAAAAAAGAAGGCCAGATAAGCCGAAACGAACCTAAAACAGGGTGAATTGAAGGAGCACAACAAAAGCGGACTCAACAGGGAGACGCGTGAACAAATGATGACAAGAGAGGGTCGCTCATGCGCACGTTCGACAGGGATCTGCACATGACGGAACACGGGATGGGCCTTAAGCGGTAACTAAGGTAAACCCCTTTTTCTTCTCTTCTATGCTTTTTTCACCTTCGGTGGTAGTTTTGGTTAATGTACAACGTCTCCTAGAGCAAGATAAGGAGTAGACTCTAGACGTTTTCTTTTTAACCGCGGTTGGAATGACGACATAGCAGTCAAAATAGACAAGTTGTCATTGCAATTAGGTTAATAGCCTTGATGTTGGATTTGCCAAGACTACTAACAAATTGCGGTTCACTGTATTCAGAAACAAGGGTCAACGAGATCTCGGAAGTTGCTAAACGTGTCAGAAAAGATTTTTATACTAGCCAACAGGCTGGACATTCATCTTCACGCATCTTATCTCCCAGGCGTAGCAAACGTCTGGGCAGACGCTCTGTCTCGGAGACAGAGCACAACAGTAGAATGGGCGCTCAAGCGATTGCGGAGCATTACCATCCACAAGTGGATTTGTTTGCATCTGAGAAGACTCACAAACTCCTACTGTACCTCACCCGCCGGACGATAACGCCGGCGGGCGGACCAGACGCTCTGATGACGGACGGGAACAGGTGGAGTTCCATTTTCCGCCGCCAGACGCGTCTCTAATGTGCCACGTAGTCAACAAACTACAGGATTAGCGGGGCGTAGTCTCGCTAATCGCACCCCTGTGGCCGGCGCAGTGTGGTAACAGCATTTGAACACGTGGTGCCCGCACCCGGTGTCACTCCCGGTCGGGTTGTTCCACTTAGACACAATTGGCAACCTAGAAACCTCGCTGACTTGTGCATTATGGACATTCAGGAGGCCAAGTGGCTAGCACCATATGGTAGCGACGTGACCAATAAATTCACGAATCAATATACCCAGTCTACAAAGCGACAGTATCAATCGCATTGGCAAGCTTTTACGTCTTCGATTCTTAGAACAGAACAAACTGTGCCCTCGGTGGCGTTGGTTGTTAATTATTTAATTTATCTGTTCGTGCAGAAACATTTATCTGTAGTGATTTATGAGGGCAGGTTTTAAACTCCGCCCACCTCCCCGTCAGCTCATGCCTACCTGGTCTCTGGACACAGCATTGTCGTTACTTTGTTCCCGTCTGTACCAAAGACTTCAGATTTTACATTACTTTTTAAAAAGGGCAGTATTCCTTATGGCTTTGGCTACCGGGAACAGAGTATCTGAGCTGGCGGCGATGAGCAACACACCTAATTTCTCAGGTTTGGTAGGCTTAATGAGTGTATTCACATTGCACCTTCCCCAGGATTCATAGCCAAGAATGAGCACAGTGAACACGTGTTTTCAGAGTTCACGGTGCCGGCGTTGAAAAGGGGAAAGGTGCACCATCTTTTTTGTCCAGTGCAAGCTCTAACCAAATATTTGAGAGTGGCACCTCTAAATCACCAGGGTGCAAGTACGGGTAAACGCTTGATGGAGCGTACACTGGCTTCTCTCTTGGTCGAGGTCTTTAAAGAGAATAATCCCGGCGTTGTGGGTAAGACCTACGATTTACGCAAGGGGGCAGCCTCTTTACGTTTCCTTAATAATCTTTCGGTGGAAGATATTAAGTCCCCACAGTTGTGGGCCTCTAATCATGCATTTTTGACTCAATACCTTTCAGTAGCTCTAGACAAACCTTCCTTGCCATGTATAGCTTTAAGGCAGAGGGTCTAGGTGGCCCTTTTAGTCACTTTTTGTTTAATTTCAAGAAAGGGGGGGGGGGGGGGGGGGGGGTGCAGTCAGTGTAACATAGGACACCCTAGAACCCGCCGGAGTATGTGTACGGAACATACGAGCTGTGATACTGTTTGTAGGTATTGTGATATAAAATTTCTCTGTAGTATTCATTACAGGAAATTGTGCTAAAGGCCAATAGTAGTGTTACAACAATTCTTGTTGTAAGTAGTTTTGGCTGTGAAGCAATAGATTTTTAAGAAGTCTCAGTAGTTGCAACTACGACTTTTATTTTTGAAGTAATTACTTCTGCATAATTTCACGAGTTCAGTACTTCTACGAAAGTACAAGAATTAATTTATGTTTGGGTATATTTTTAGGAATATATCCACTAGTTAATGGGGTTTATATGTGCACATGTAAACTTATAAGTTTTTAGTTTTCACCACTTATTTTAAGTGGGGTGCCTTCTTAACTAGCAGATCTGTGTACAGAGTCTCAGAGTTAACCCTTTTTCAAGCAGGCTTCTTTGAAGCATGCTCCTGCTTGTACCCCTTTTTGAAGATTTAGGCTGTATAAAGTTTATGCACCCAAATATATCTTTTTTTACAAAGTAAGAATACTATGTGGTTGTTGTTGTTGTTGTTGTTGTTGTTGTTGTTGTTCCCTAAGCTGCCTGGCCGAACAGCCCTGAGTCCCTGAGAAAGGCCACGGCCACGATCGGGCTTTCCCACAGAGCTCTCATTGAGTGTAGATTGTGTTGTTGGCGTAAGTGGTTGTGTGAAATGCAGTCTTCTATGATGTGTTTAATGGTATGGGGTGCTGTGTTACATCCCGGGCAGGCGTCGACAACGGAGTCATCCAGTCTCTTCTGATAGCTCAGGAGAGCTGGATGGTGTCCGCATCTCAGCCTGGCCAGGTGGACTCTGTCCTCGCGAGGAAGGGAGGATTCGGAAGGATGGATTTCGGGAGGTCGTGCATGCAGCTGCGTGTTGTCTGTGAGTGAGTGGATGGATCGGTGAGAGATATGAGTATGGATGTGCTTCTGGAAGTTGGTTCGGGGTGGGCAGGGAGGGAGAGAGGACAATAATTGTGTGTGATACCGTGTGCTGGGTGTTGTTTTGATATTTCTTGGTGTCTGTGGGTGTGTTGCCATGTAGTTTAGTGGGTGGTCTTGGTTCGTGGAGGCTGCTGCCAAGAATTGAGTGCCTCTCATGTCCAGATGGTCTTTGACTTTGAGGATTTTGGTTTCTTGATGTAGGTGATCTGTGGGTGCAGTAGCTGTGCAGCCTGTAATGATCTTCAGGGCTTTGTTTTGAATAGTCTGTAAGGTCTTATGATGTGTTTCAGCTAGGTTAGAAGCCCAGGCTGGGCTTGCGTATTCCATCACTGATCTTATGTATTGTTTATATACTGTGGTGGTAGTTTCTTTGTTGTGTCCAAATTTTGTGTGAGCAAGTGACCTGAGGGCGTTAAGTCTGGGTGTCAGTTTCTTTTTAATGTTTGTGGTGTGCTGTTTGAATGTCATATGAGTATCATATGTTACTCCTAGGATTTTGGGTGTGTGTGTGTATGTGTTAGGGGTGTGTTGTTTATGGTGAGTTGAGGGATGTATTCGTGTTCTCCTGTCCAACTTGTGAGCAGGGTTGCGGTAGATTTGGCTGGGGCTAGATTAAGTCTGTTTGTAGTGCACCAGCCATGTAGTGTGTTGAGATAGGGTTGAAGGAGATCTGTTGCTCTTTTTGGGTCATGGTGTGTGCATGTGAGTGTTATGTCATCTGCATAGGAGGCTAAGTTTATTTGGGGCGTATTGGGTGTAGTTATATCGTGCATGTACAGATTGAAGAGTGCGGGCGATAGGACGGATCCTTGTGGGACTCCGTTTGGAAAGTTTTTGATTTTAGATGACTGACCGGCAAAAGATACGTGTGCACATCTGCCTGCTAGGAAGTTGGCCAGCCACCGTTTTGTGTTGTTGTGCATGTTTGTGTTGTAGATTTTGTTTGTTAGGTTGTGGCGGGGGATGACATCGAAGGCTTTACTAATGTCGAGTGTGGCTAATAGTGATTTGTGTGGTGGTCTAGCTGAATTGATGCCGTCGAAAGCTCTTTGTGTAAGGTCTGTGAGAAGAGTGTTTGTGGAGTGCAGTGGCCTAAAGCCATGTTGTGTTGGAGCTAGGGGTAGGTCAGGTGTAATTAGTTGTAATACTAGGCGTTCCATGACTTTGGAGGGGGAGCAAAGGAGTGTGATGGGGCGGTGCGAGGAGGGTAGCGTGGGGTCTTTGTTGGGTTTGGGGAATGTGATGATGATACCATGCTTCCATATGTCTGGTATTGTGTTGTGTGAATAGCTGTAGTTTGATATGTTAGTGAGTGCTTGTATGCCTTGTGGTCCCAGGTGTCTGAGGTGTATGTTGCTTATGTTGTCTAGGCCACAGGCGGGTGAGTGCTTGAGATTGTTGATGATATGCTTTGTCTGGTGATTGGTGAAGGGTGTATAGTCAGGGTCTGTGGGGAATTGTCTCTTACGTCGGATGACACGTCGGTCGTCTTTGTGAGGTTTTAGGTGGCTGACATGTGAAAAGTGATTGATGAGAGTGTTTGCTTGTTGTTTACATGAAGGAGTAGAGTCTGTTGTTGTGATTGCAGCATGTGATTGTGTTGTGTTGCTGTTGGAAAGTGTGATGCTGTTTAGTGTTTTGTATAGTTTTTTGGGGTTTGTTTTGTGATCAAGTGTTTGTAGGAAATTATTCCAATTTAGTTTTTGTTGCTCTTGTATTTTGTTGTTAGTTTGGGTGTTGAGTGCTTGAATTTGTTGTGTGATGTCTTGTGTGTGGGGTGCTGGGGAGTGTTTCAGTATGTCGCGTTGTCTGATGAGGTTTTGAATTTCTGGTGTGAAGTTGGGGTTGTGTCTTTTTCTGTTACCTCTTGGAATGTGTTTCTTGTCAGCGTTTTGGATAGTTTTATTGAGTTTTGGATAGTTTTATTGAGTTTTGGATAGTTTTATTGATAGTTTTATACTATGTGGTTGTTTGATTATCTGCTTTTACTAGAGTTATGATATGATTACGAATGTCCCCCTCCAGTCTTAGATATCAGGCATGTTCGTCAATGATGGGGGGGCCACTAATAAATTATAGGTCTGACTCCTGCAAGGAGATAAAGAAAACCTAATATTTAGTAGTGGCCCCGTAATCATTGACGACTGGGGCCCTCCCGACCATCCCCTTCCCATTCGTTGATGTATTGAGGATTTTGGTTTACTTGATATGTCAGTGAAGGAAGAATGACGCCTGAATTAGCGTCTGGTCAAAGATCCACACAAGTACATCCACGATATGATGGAAAGCTTATTGAATAGTTATTCTTATTTTCTTTTTCTTTTTATTTTTTACGAAGTTTTTTCGTAGTGAGAACCCAATTCATAATGACTGAAGCCATGAGTGAGGTCGCGTGCGCTCATGATGAAGGCTCCTCAAATTTGTTATGCTCTGCTCGGTAGATTCAAACTACGGCGGATGAGTGTTTGAAGAGGGTGCCTTATGTAATAGGCATGTTCGTCAATGATTACGGGGCCACTACTAAATATTAGGTTTTCTTTATCTCCTTGCAGGAGTCAAACCTATAATTTTAACACTTCCTGCGGGCCAACAAAAACACAACCCGTGCTAGCTAGTCTAAACCCTGCTCACTATCTCCCAGATACATACAAATGAGAAAACACTCACTAGAGGAGAGCGAGCGTCGAATGAAGCCGGAGCGCGGGGGCACAAGTGTTGACAGTAGGCCCACGGGGAAGAGAAGGACGAATTGTTGCGCTTGGCGAGAGGCGGTAAGAAGCCACAACGCAAGAAAATCCACCGATTGTGGGAAGCTTGTGAATAACAGTGTTAAAGTGAAAATTCTTTTTCCTTTTTTGTTCTCTTATTTTTTACGAAGTTTTTCTTCGTAAAAAAAAGCTGTATAGATAGATAGATAGATAGATTTTTTACGAAGTTTTTTCGTAGTGGGTACCCGATCAATATGACGACACCATAAGAGAAGTAGCGTTGCACTTATGAAGATAAATCTCTTTCTTCCCCGCGGCGGTTGATTCAAACGACTGATGTGGGTGTTGAATGGAGACTATTATACTAATAGGCAACATCGTCAATGATGAAGGGGCCACTATTAAATATAGTAGCTATGATAAGGCAGTACGGGTCCTTGCATGGGTTAACCGTTATGTATGTAATTTGCGGCGAAAGGTAAAGGGAGAGCTCTTAACTGACACCCCTTCCTTGCTAGTTAGTGAAATGCGAGCCGCTGAAAAATTAATGATTATGACAGTGCAAAGGGAGTCCTATATGAGTGAATGGAGCATCTTGACCAATACCGACCATAATTTACCGGGTACTAATGTTATGAGACAACTAGGACTATTCGTGGACAGTGGGGTGATCAAATGTAGGGGTAGAATTCAGTTGGCCACTATCAGCGATGACAGTAAATATCCTATCCTCCTACCATCTAACCATACAATTACGCATTTGCTTATAGTTAAATGTCATATATAGTAGTATGTTCTCATTATGGTGTGGGTCATATGGTAGCTTATGTGCGCCAAAAATGATGGATCCCACACATGAGACACAGTAAAATTGGTACTACGAAAGTGTATTGTATGTAAGAGACTTCAGGGTAAATCCTACTCACCAAGGAATGCACCTCCCTTGCCTAGTATTAGAGTACAGCCTCAAGATCCTTCCTCAGTGACCGGTATAGATTATTCTGGCGCATTATTAGTAAAGGGTAATCCCGCTATTAAGGCTTACATTGTATTGTTCAGGTGTGCCATCACCAGGGCGATTCACCTAGAAGTAGTAACTAACATGTCTTGTGAAAGCTTTATGCACACGTTCCGCCGGTTTGTTAGTAGGCAGGGCTTTCCTCAAATAATTCTAAGCGATAACGCGACATTTGTTAGTGCAGCCAAACAGCTGGCCGAGATATCTAAAGATCCGGTAATTCAGAAATTTATGCTAGAACACCATTGTGAGTGGCGTTTTATCCCCGCCAGAGCTCCTTGGTTCGGTGCCATTTGGGAAAGGGCAATCGGGATAGTGAAAGCCGGATTAAAAAAGGTTCTCGGTAGAGCATCGGTAACGTTAGAAGAGCTGCAAACTACAGTATTCTGTGTGAAATTGAAGCCTGTGTAAAGGACCGACCTTTTGGTTATGTCTCGGGTGAACTAAACGATGTGAATGCTATTACGCCATCTCACATGCTAAGAGGCAGACGATTAAAATAATTCCCGAAAGAAGCGATAGCCGATGAGGAATTGACAGATCCGTCATTCCGCAGGGAAAATGTTATGACTGCCAGATATCACTATATGAATAAATTGTCAAAAGATATCTGGAAACTTTGGCAGTCTGACTACCTCTTGGCATTGAGAGAGACGCATCAGTGTCACTTAAGGACTGAAGGTAAATCATGGCCAAAGCTAGGGGATGTCCTAATACATGACGACGGTCCTCGGCTAATATGGAAATTAGGGAAAATCACTGGCCTAGAGGCGTGCATGGATGGAATAAGTCGGGTAGCGCATCTTAAGACGAGTACAGGTGTCACCACTTGCCCCATTGTTAGGTTGTACCCCTTAGAACATGCAGTAAATCAGTGCGTGGCCCCTTCCGATGAACCGTCGACTCAAGATCTCCCTCTTAACGCGTTAGGCGTTGATCAGGAGGTGAGCGATATTGAGTTACGTCCCTCCAGTCAAGCCGCGTTAGGCGCTGCTTCTTTATGGCGGAATAAAATAGCTTCTGGCCAACTGTAACCTATAAATTGTGTATATATATGTACCCTAGACTGGATTAAGATTAGGAGATTATAAGTATTGATCTCTCCTAGCCTGGATTAAGAATTAATTTTAAGTAATTGTAAATATTGATATTGCTCATAGCCTGGATTAAGACTGATATTTCAGTAGGCTACCTTTAAGTTTAGTATTTAGGCCCTTGATCGGCCGGGATAAGATTTGGATATTTCACCTTTGTGGTGGCAGTGTGTCATAACTTGACATTAATTAAGTCTACCTTGATTATTCTCCAATACATTTTCTTTGGTAACAATAATATAAGTTCTTTCATAAATATGTAGTTTAAATATTACATTCATACATTATAGTATCCAATTTAATTTGCTGGTATTGATCAATGTACTGTATATGCGAATGTATGAGTGTACCTTGGGTATAAGATAGATATGAAAAATGTAGCCCCTTAGTTAAGACTTAAGATTCGTAACCGAGGTCCCGTATGTAAACAAACGAGACCTCACTTGCTGTATAAAAGTCCATCTGCCAACATCCAATATTAGTGATCATCAATTATCTGCTACATCCTCCACTCAACTTCTTCAATACTTCGCTCTACATTCAGATAAGCCTTTTCTATAATCACTGGGACCCATATTATTTTACGAGTGCATAAATTTATGTTTTACATCATCATTTTCAAGGTGATTATTTCCTGTTTCATATATATAGCTCTTGTCTCCACAGTCTAGACAAGATAGAATGTTCATTTTTTGCGACAGGTGGGGGAAGGAGCAATTTGCACATTAACCCTCCAGCCCCGGCTACGCATTACATAAATATTCCCCGAAACCCGGGTGTTTTGGCCAAAAAACGTTTAGGCTAGGCTACCGTATCTTTGTTATTCTGACTGCTTCCCGCATTCCCGCATCCCCAAGCGTAGCTGTGTTATTTACCTGTAGAATGGCATTAAGTAGAGCTCTCTAAGTCAACTGGTTCAGTTGTGATGATGATTTCATTGGAGATAACTTACGGCAACAACAGCCACTTTACACTACTTTTCGATACTTAACAACAACATACAGGCACACACGAACAAGCGACGCTCTCCTTCTTGTGGCCGGAGATGCGGGGCGTCGGTCCAGCCGGCTGTTGTTTACATGCGTCGGACCAACGCCTCGCACACCAAGCTCACAGGCTTTCAACCACTGGGCGTTAAAGAGCCCTTCCGGGCAGCTCGTGTATGCTTTTTTATGGGCGTTCAAGAGCCCTTCCGGGAACAGAGGGTTAATATTGCGTCTACCAAACCTGAGACAATTAGGTTTGTTGCTTATCGCCGCCAGCTCAGACACCCTGTTACCTGTGGCCAAAGCCATAAGGAACACAGCCTTCTTTAACAGTGAGTCGAAATTTGGCGCATGTTTATACTTGCGCGAATGAAGCAAAGACAATGCTTTGTCAAGTGACCAAGTAGGCATGAGCTGGGCAAAGCTTGAAACATGCCCTCATGAACGCTTTCTCTTCTGCCTGCGGTATAGATAGCCCTGTTAAGTCATAAAAGGGAGTTCTGATAGCTGACAAATGATTTTTCAGTGTAATTACAGAAAGGCGTTTTTGTTCAAATAAGTAATCCAAATACTTGAAGATCAAAGCTACTGATGCGTCAGTTTGCGCCGTTTCTACTATCCAGGTCGTGAAAGACTTCCAATGCGATTGATATTGACGCCTGGTAGAAAGAGTATACCGATTGAGAAATTTATTAGTGACGCTCTCTCCATACGGGGTTAACCATTTGGTATTCTGAATGTCCAAAAGGCAAAAGTCAGCGAGGTCTTTAGGTTGCCAATTGTCTCCCAAGTGGAAGTACGAGATCGGGAGTGACACCGGGGTCTCGTACCACATTTTCAACTGGTGGTACCACACCTGAGCCGGGCATAGAGGCGCGATCTTCGAGACTAAGCCCCGGTAACCTCGTAGTTTGTGAACTACCTGACACATGAGTGAAGCGTCTGGAGGCGGAAACAGATAGATGAAACTCCACCTGTTCCAATCCTCCATCAATGCGTCTGGACCCCCCCGCCGCAGATACTTCCCGGCGGGTTAGGTAGAAAGGAAGCCTGTGATCATCCTTGGATGCGAATAAATCCACTTGTGGACGGTATGGCTCTGCAATCATCTGGTTGAAGATGTTTTGCTTGAGAGCCCATTCTACTTTGGTGCTCTGTCTTCTTGACAGGGCGTCTGCCCAGACGTTCGCTACGCTGGGAGGTATGATGCATGGAGATGAATGTTCAGCTCTTCGGCCAGAACAAAGATCTCCTCTGACAACTCTAGCAACTTCCGAGACCTCGTTGACCCTTGCTTTTGAATGCAGGATACCGCATTCAAATTGTTCATTCGAAAAGCTACTGATTTCCCCCGCAAGGTGGAGCCGTGAGCCTAAAGGAAAAATAAAGGGGCTAATAGTTCTTTCGCATTGATGTGAAAATTCTCGGATTGGGACCAAAGACCTTGACTCTGATGGCCTAGGTTCGACTGATAACCCCAGCCTATTGTCCCTGAAGCATTCGTGTCTATCCATACCGTAGGTGGGGGAGATGTCCACGTCATTATTGAGTGCAATGTTTCTCTCCTCGCCCAGACCAATAATAAGTTGTGAATTAATTACGGAATTCGCCATAACTTTCCCGCCGGCAACAGTGGGTAATGTTTGTTTCCTTCCAGGATTATTCTCTTGACTTTCAACCGGCCCAACTTCACAGTTAATTGAATCCAGTTGAGAGAGCCAACCAGGGATTCCCATGTCTTTTTCGTGGTAGTCAGACTGTGGAGAAACAAAAACAATTTCTTTCGAAATCTGTTGCGGTTGTCCACACTCTGACTGAGAGTAAGATATGCTGTGTCCCAGACCAGCCCTATCCACTGAATTACCCGTGTGGGAACAAGGTTCGACTTTGCCAAGTTGACCTTGAACCCTAGGGATTGTACATGGTTTATAATTTGAGTGACATGAATTTTGCATTGACTCTCTTATTCTGCCACCACTAGCCAGTCGTCTAAGTACCACAACACCTTGATTCCTTGATTCAATATTGATATGAGGGTTTGCTGGACTAATTTTGTGAATATTCTCGGTGCAAGGTTCAATCCGAATGGCATTCTCTGAAAGACATAAGTCTGATGCTCTATCCTCATAGCGTGGAATTTTTGGAACCTTTTGTTTACCGGGACGTGCCAATAGGCCTCTGTCAGGTCTAACGAGCACATCCAACCTTGCGGCGGAAGTGTTAGCCTGATATGATTCACAGTGAGCATCCTGAACGATGTGTTGTGAATGTGTCAATTCAAACAAGATAGGTCTACGACCGGTCTCATCTGAATACTGTCCCTCTTTGGTACAAGAAAAAGTCTGGACGTGTAAACTGGGCAAGTTGGATTGACCGGGACAATGATATGCTTGGTGATCATTTCCTGGACTAGTGACTCCACCTCTAAAGACACATAATTTATTTTTAGTGGTTGACGTTAACGAGGTCGCCGGAGCCACCGCCAGGTTTTGCCCTTGCGTACCACTGTCCGTGCCCAAGTCCGCCGGGGCCAAGCCCGGTGACATGCCCGAAATGACCCAGTTCGTTGACTGGGCTTGTCCGGCGTAACTACCCTCGTATCCAACTCGCCCACGACAGGCCCCGGGAGTGAGAGTGTTTGTGATATGACTATTTTTTTTTTTTATGGTGGTGGGGTAGGGTTAGATGGCTGACTAGTTTTGGCAGATGTCGATCCCTGACCTGATTTATGTTTTGGTTGATGCTTGTGCCATTTACCTGATTGTTTTCCCTGCTGATACTTGGGCGGGGTGCTTCCTTGTGCTGGAGGGGATTTATGGCTCTGAAAGGGCTTAGACCCACTAGGTTGGGGTTTAGCACTGCTCTTGGGCTTAGAATAAGGTTTCTTAAAGTGATCTTTCCTAGCCTGGGAAGCACCCTGCTTGACAGTATCTACCATATTTAAGACTGTTTTCCAAGTGTTGGGGCAAAGTAAAGAGGGCATCAACACTGGTGAAAGGATTACCCGGCGACCAATTTCTTCACCATGTAGACTCTTAAGTCTTGACGTGCGTGGACAGCCTCCAACAAGGCTATCCTGACGTCGCCCAGAGATTGTATTGAGTTCTGTAGGCTTTCCGTGGCTTTCCTAACATCTGTGTCATTAATACCATCAATTGTTCTAGTGAGGGACTGGGCTATTTGGCGACTGAGTAAGAACTGGGAGAAGAGCCTGAAAGCTTTGTGTCTCAGCTTAAAATCTCTGTCTAGATGTGCCGGAGGAGGTGTTGAAAAGGGCTCCTGTAAGTCCCATAAAGCTAATTTAGGGGCAGCAAGAAAATAAAAAATAGCAGGGGGAACTCCTCCGGCTTTTGTGATGGGCAATGAGAACCAACTATGATCTTCCTGAGGTATTTGGTGGGAGGATTTTGAAGTTATTGTAGCCGCAAACTGTTGCGCCTCAATCTCCCAGTCCACCCAAGGGCCTGAACCTACCTGTCCCACCTGCAGGACCGGATTGCCGGACTGGTCGCTCACCGGAAGTGTATCCAGTTCCGGCGTGAGCGTGGCTAAGACTTTGATGTCGTTCATGCCGTCAGTCTTGAACCAATCCGCAAATAGTCGTGCAGAGGAGGCAGGAAGAATAGCCGGTGTGGGGAAATACATGAAATAGTCATAGGAATAAACATTGGGGATGGCTTTGACAGCAACATCCAAAATCTGACCCTGTGTGTCTTTTGCCCTTAATTTTCTACTCTTATTCATCTGGATTACCCAGTCACTAGGGACTGGGAGCTCCCCCGCGATTGTCGTCTGTGCTATGGCTGGATTTGATGCCATGATAGTCACCCCATGAACAATCTGGACCGTAAAGCAGAGGCATAGGGCTTTTCTTTATCGGTACCTTTTCTAAAGGAGGGGGATTAATGTCCGTAATTACACGCACGTTAGTGGTGCTTAAAGCCGGACTTTGCACACTACTAGTAGAAGCAGTAGGTTGAGTTACGTTAGGTAGGGAGGGTGGCAAATTAGATGGAACAATGACTCTGGTTGGCACTAATGGCCGCACAACAGACCCAATCGGAGGAGCTCCCGGTATAGCTGTGGGAGTTTCCTGTGACTTAGGTGGAACATTATATTGTTGCATCATATTATGGAGAATGTAATCTAGATCCTCCCTGGTGAAATATTTTTGTGAACCCTTGGATGACTCAGACCCTACCTCTGACCCTTCCTCAACCGGCCCAGGCTGAGCTGAAGACAACTGTTCTACGTCTTCTGGCTCTTGCTCTGTAACCTCCATCTCTTCCGGTTATTGCCGGGATTCAGATGTAAACTGTTCACTACCTGGCCATACTAAGTCAGGGACAGAAGAGGGAATATTGTCAACATTGTCACTACCTCTATTATTAGCCGGGTATTTTTGTAAGGGCTGTGTTCGCACGGTTTCAGGGTGTCTCCACACACTACGGCCTTGCTCTACATTAGGTTGTGAATCAGGGATAAATTGAGAACTCTGACTTAATTGTAAACCCGTATCACCGAAATGCCAAAAAAATACCCTCATTGTTCCCTGATTAAATAGCACTGTATGAATATTCCCATATTCAAAATATGTTACAGGGGGACAATGCCTAGTGAGTTCACTGCTCAATAGGTGGCGTTCTGAGAGTGAGGGTCTGAGTCTGGAGGGTGAGACAGTGAAGCACTTGAACGAAGCAACCAGCCGCTTCAGAGATGGAGCTGCTTCGAGCTATGAATGGATGCTTCACATGTCTCACTCCCCAGACTGGAACAAGACCTCACGGGCTTCACCGTGTTGAGCGGTGGAATGTACAGGCTCTCAGCCTATGCCCGAGAGAAAGTAGTTGGAAAAAATAAAAAAAAACAACAACAACATGTGGCTCACTCACTGTGTAACCCCCATACTGTTCAGCAAGAACTCTTTGAGACACTATAGGAGCCCGGCTACGTGTAGTATCTAATTTAGGGATAGCAAAGTTCACATTATGGTCCACATATCTATCACTAGCCCCGTCCCTGGGAGTTGACTCAGCTCCCTCCGTCCCTACCTCGGAACTGCCAGATTGGACGTTAGGCATGGTAAAGGTAGGGGCGGAGGGCGATGGACGCGACCCCGGCGATTGCCGAGGCCGCGAGCACGTCGCCTCCTTGCGGGAATGTTTATGACCCTTCCCATCTGACTGTCTGTCACTAGACGACGCCGCGTCTGTCTTCCGCCTCTTGAGCGACCTAGACATCTCTGTGGACGACTTGTGGGACCGCTTGAGCGGCGATCTGGAACGGTCCTCTTTCGGTGACGTAGATCGCGCTCTCTTCGGGTGGCCTGGGGGGGTTGCCCTACTTGAGTCACTATTGACACTACTGCTCACTATTTCTTTAGAGAGAATTTTGGGCTTATGATTTACTTTAGAACTTGGCCGAGAAGGGGGAGTTTTAACAACTGGCGAATTAATTACTAATTGGTCCCAAAGTGCCTCATCATCAAAATGGAGGGCTTTATGAGCAATGTCTTTTGAATAAGAATTAAAAGTGTTTTTAACTTCTTGTAATGCAACTAGACATGATTGATCTCTTTGTGTTAATAATCCATTCCTCAGGTCTGTGCATACTCCGCACCTCGTTGAGAGCCAGACTCCCCTGGACCTATCGAGGCACTTAACACATTTTACACATAGTTTATGGTAAAAGAATGGGATGTTAGAACAAGTTGGGGTAGAGCATAACATGACTAAGGGCATGATGGAGACTAACGACCCCCCCCCCCCCCCACCGTGATCGGCCCATTCCCCTGGTGTCCGGTGCCCGTACAGATGTGTTGTGATCTGGAAAGAAAATTTCCAGGAATCAATGTTCATAAGGATAAACCGAGACATTTACACATCATATCACCCCCATTTCTGCCGGGAGTCTAGTGGTACTCCAGACCACGCCGGGATCCTTGGATCTATTTCCTGCCCGCCTGCAAGGCGAGCCTCTGGCATCAATACCCGGTAAAGATCGCCGGAGGGAAACCAAGCTAATTTAAGAGTATTGACTTGTCCGGGCAAGGCAACTACTCTAAAAAAAACTACCCACATAAGTCAGAACGTCTCCTGACACCTTCCAAACATGTATAATAAACACCACATGAGAGTGAAGGTCACATCTTAGGGATAACACATATTAATAATTAAGCAATTAATAATAACCCCTAGCCTACTAAAAATACCCCTAATGAGGCTGGCCATGAGGCTCAAGGTAGATATTTCGACGAATAATACACCCTTACCTCCCAAAAAGACACAGCAGCAGCAGCACGCAAGGTGCCCCAAGCCAAAAGGGGAAAACAGCAAACTCGGATTCTGGAAAGTTCCCCAACCACGTGGTACAACTCTTAAACCAGCACGTCTGCTATAAAAGCAAAAAATGCTACTCCATCATAAGGATAGCTAGTAACATAGTTCCGCGGATATATAGCCTCCTAAATAACCAGGTTATAGCAAAGCTAAGGCGCAGAAACAAAAACAAAAACACATGGCGCGCGTGTCCAATGCCTACCGACTGGGCGCCTACACATAAGTACCCTATTTTAACACTTCCTGTGGACGTACCAATGGGGCCGACCGTCCTGGCTAATCTAAACCTATTCTATAACATCTTAGATAAATACAAATTAGCAAAAGACTCACTAGAGGTGAACGAATATCAAATGAAGCGGAGGACAGGTTAGGCACACCTTGTCGGGACGGCCACAGGGGAAGGAAGGAGGAATGGCGTTGCCTGGTTCAGCGTCTCGGATAGAATCCACAGAAAGACATCCACGAAGTTGGAAAGCTTTATTAACCCTTCCAGCCCGGGTGTCATTTTAAAATGACACCAAAAAAAAAGGGCCGGAACCCGGGTGTCATTTTAAAATCCTTGTGCTTGAAAGCGTGCTTCAAAATTTGCGCGGCAAATTTTGGCATGGTAGGAGCGACCGCAGCGCCACCAAGCCTCAACTACTAGTATTATCAGTTCGTACGTGGCCGCCATAGCGAGTAATACTGAAAAAATGTTTTCCGACGTGTCCGATTCGTTGCAACCTCCCGCGGGCCCCAGTGCTACCCCACTCGCAACTTCAACGCCTGTTGCAACCGAGAAGAGAGCTCAACAAAAGAAAGTTAAGCGTTTGTTGAGTGATAGCGCTATACAGCGACAACTTTTTGATAGTGATGAAGAGAGCAGTGGCGAAAGCTTGGTGGACAAGGTACAATTTATAAGTGAAAGTGAAGACGATTTCGTGGGCTTTGGAGACGACGATAATGTCGATTTATTTGAGGGGGGATACAGTAGTGATGATCCTGATGTGGAAGTGTTTCAGGAGGGTGCCATTGAGCTTCCCAGTGTGCTAGAACCTAGGCCTACCCCTTCGCCATCTTTGCTAGGTCAGCCTAGGCCTAGCCCTAGCCCTAGCTCAGGACCTTCCCCTTTGCCTGCCCGTACGCCCTTGAAAGTGGGCAAATATTTCTACAAACAATCATTGATCAAAAGTGCAGCTAAAAAAGCACGCAGGGCAGCCGCAGAAAAGCATAGGGAAGCTGAAGATAGCGATAATGACGCCGACCCTGGCCTAGCAACCACCCGCATTCCATTGTCCCGACGCCTTGACACGGGACGCCGCGTGGGTCACCCACAGCCCTCGCCTTCATCTCTCGTTCAGGATGACCAAAGGGCCTCTTCAAGTGGTATTGGTGATGTGCCACAGGCCTCAACACACCGCAGAGCATTATTTGCTGCTGAAAAGCCCTCGGCTCGCCGCAAAAGGAGCCCAACTCCCGAGGCCTCGGCTCCCATTCTTGAAGCTCCCGCAGCCTCCCGCGGCCCACACCGCCGACGCCCGGTCACTTCTTCACCAGAATTGTCTCCTGAAGAGGATGCTGACGACCCCAACATTGCCCCAGATGACCTGACGTCGCCTGAGGAGGAAGAGGAAGAGGAAACAGGAACAGGAAGAGGAAGAGGATGTGCCGACAAAACGAGCGAGAGGGCGAGGTCGTGGACGTGGTCAGCCTGCCGACGCCGCTGCCCCTGGGCCTGGGCCTGGGCGTGGGCGTGCAGGGCGTCCGCCTGGGCGTCCGCGTGGCCAAGGGCGTGTGCCAGGGCGTCCAGGGCGTGTGCCTGCTGCAGCACGACCTCGAGCATCAGCATCCGACCTGTTTGTGTGGACAGATGGAGCTGATTTTGAGCCAGATTGTCCTGCCTTTGACGAGGTACAGATGGGTTCTGGGGTGTCACCAGCATATCCCTGTGGCCCAGATGCTAACCCCAGTGAACTTTTCTGTGGCTTCTATGACAATGAAGTCATGGAATACCTCGTCAAAGAGACAAATCACCACCATGCTATCTGTGCCAACTTTCTTGGGAGGAAGACCAGTGCCAAGATGGTGGCATGGAGAGCTCTCACTGTGGCAGAACTATATGTGTTCTTGGCACTCACAATGCTGATGACTCATATAAGGAAGCACGTTCTGGCTGACTACTGGATCACTGGCGACATCATAACGACTCCATCATTTGGCAAATACATGTCCAGGGACAGGTACTTTGACATCCTCTCCTATCTCCACCTGACAAACAACATGGCAGTCCACCTTCCCGACTCATTATGGAAGATCAGGAAGCTGTATGACATGATACGTCATCGGTTCACCACATACCTGATTCCTTTCCAGAAGATGTGCCTCGACGAGTCTCTGGTCCTGTTCCGTGGTAGGCTGCACTTCCGACAGTATATCCCGTCCAAGAGACACCGCTTCGGCATCAAGCTCTTCGTCCTCTGCGACTGCTTGACGGGGTATGTCTATCTATCTATTGCCTGACGCCGCGATCCCCGAAGGGGTGGCCACGAACGAACCGCCCCCATGCACCTCTGTCCCCAGTCAGTCGACGCCCCTCCCCCCAACCAGCACCGCCTTCGTTCATGTAGTTCCTCACTCCATCCTTCCACCTCATATTCGGTCTACCTCTCCCCCTCTGTCCCTCCACCTCGCTCTCGTACACCCTCTTAGTCATTCTCTCACTTTCCATACGTTCCATATGGCCGAACCATCTCAAGTTGTTCCTTTTCACACTTTCCAGCACATCTACCTCCACACCACACCTCCTTCTTACTTCCTCATTAGTCTGTCTATCCCTCCATGTAACTCCGCACGCACTCCTTAAGTAATTCATTTCCACTGCTCTCACTCTTGGTCTGAGTCTCTCAACCAACGTCCATGCTTCGCTTCCGTAAGTCAGTGTCGGGATTACCACACTGTCATGCAAGGACTTCTTCACTTCCATACTGACCACCCTATTTCTTGTTACTGCTTTTAGCGTTCCTACAACCCTCTTCCCCTGTTGTACCCTCTCCCGCACCTCGTCATCCATAGTCCCATCTTTACTCAACACACTGCCCAGATACTTAAAAGAGTTGACGATCTCCATAGCCTGACCGTTCAGCTTCACCTCACACTCTGTGACTTCACCCCTTTCGAAGAACCATAACCCTTGCTCCTTCCCCGTATTTACCTTCAATTCCGTTTTTTCGACCACACTTTCCAAACTGATTTACCAGACCCTGCAAACTCCCATTCATTATTATCACTCATCAGAACTGTATCATCCGCATCCGCAAACAGGACAGCAGTATAGGTAGCTTCCACTCAATTCCCTCCCTTCTTCACGCGATACACCAACATCCACTGCTCTTGATAGGTATTTCTTTCATAACTCCACTCCATCCATATATACAGTAAACAACCAAGGGGACATCACACACCCCTGGTTTCAAACCAACATTCAGGTCAAAGAACTCGCTCTGCTCACCCCCTCTTCTCCAACCTACGTACTGCCGCCTTTGCACCCTTTCAATACATGCTCTTCAACTTGCTTTCAGCAACTTGCCCTTCTACCTCCTATATTCTAAGTACTTTCCACAAACCTTCCTCTATCCACGCTGTTCATAGGCCTTCTCCAAGGTCCCATAAAGGCAACATACACCTTTTGTTTCCTTCTCCAGATACTTCTCCACAACACAATTCAAGGGTAAAAATCTGATCTACACATCCTCTTTCCCTTCCTAAAACCTCCTACTGCTCGTCGCCTATCCATTTCTCCGTTCTACACTCTCACTCTCTCAATCACTACCCTACTGTATCACCTTCCCTACTACGCTTAGAAGACATATTCCTCGGTGAGTTAACACACACATCCTCTGTTCCCCTTTTGCCCTTATATAGGGGGACTATTAAGTCCCAGTCCTTCCAGTCATCGGTGCACTGCCATTCTCCCATGCTAGTTTGCACATTTTCCTACCCAT